>JBCAUA010178321.1:0-21671 GCA_038406235.1 Peronia verruculata | reverse complement strand
AGAGAGAGAGAGAGAGAGAGAGAGAGAGAGAGAGAGAGAGAGAGAGAGAGAGAGAGAGAGAGAGAGAGAGAGAAGTAGACATTCACACTTTTTGGACACAAACAAACAGACAGATAGACACACAACACACAGAGACGTAAACAATCGTGGAGATAGACAAACCAGTCGGCAAGTTTGGCCAAATGCGCGCTCAGAACGTTCTATCGCGGTGAGGAATCAACACTTCTAGAAGCCATATGCTGGGAACAGATGGAGGTAGATGAAGTTATTCTATTAGTTTTGCATTCCGTGCTAACTCGGGCACAATCGTGTTACTAAAGCACTTTTTATCCTTCTCGAGAAAATCGCGATACAGATTTTTTTGTGATATCTTTTTAAACGCACACATTGAAAGAAAATGCAGCTTAACAGAATGAAGGATTAACAAATATATTTTGGAAATCTGTTTTTGAATATGTGGATAGACAGATTTGTTTGACCAAGCGAACGGCAGGAAATCGCCGTCCAATTTTTGTAAGAGAGTACGGACACTCCAAACTGTTCACTGCCACTGACTTACAAGAAATAAATGCACGGGACCGCTGACTGTTTGTTCTCGGATCTCGTGGTGGAGCGGTAACAAACATTAGTGAGTGTTTTATTTCTAGCATGGGGTACAAATACTGAACCGGGGATTTGCAGGTTTGTGCTCAGTCGGATATGAGCTATTAAGTTGTGATAGAAAAAGGTTTTAGTATGGGTACACAAATAGCCTTCAGACATCGGGATATTTCGTGGGATAAGAATGACTGGTATTCTGTAACAAAGACAAAACTTTTTCTTATTAAGTGGATGTGCCATTGATCTCTCGATGATTCACATGAGAAAATGTTTGTTATGCGTGCACATGTCGCGAGCTCAGTTCTTTGTTGTCCTATCTCCATTTTGGGCGATTTGGAGATATATATGTCTTGTGAAAAAGGGATAGTAAATCTACCATATACTGTAGTTATTTCACACATCACCTGCCCAAACAGGTATATTTTGAAAATCTTTTTGTCCTATCTCCTTTGTACAAAAGCAGTTCCTAAACACAACTCATGGATTTTCTCAAAATGTGAAAAATTGAGATAGGGCAACAGAAAGCTAAGCCTACGATATGTAGCTGGCTAGCTGGCTTTTTTTATCTTTTTTTTTTTTCCCTGCATGTTTGCTTGTCTAAAGTTCTTTCCTCTATCCATCTGTTTAAGGGCCACCTTTGCGATATTATTAAACCATCCACCGACAGACTTACCACCCTCCTTTTTTTCTTGTCAAGGAACAAGAGAAGAAATGAATGAAAGGGCAATTAGCAAGGTTGTTGACATGCCTCTAGGTCAATGGCCACTTCATGGGAGCTGCTTGCCGAGTCATCAGGCGAGGCGTGAGCCGATACTCATGTTACTCACATTGTATTTTGACCTCGTGTGAGGTAGATGACCCTGCCAGTTCCCATGACGGACATCGACCTAAGAGATGCTAATGTAGGTGGAACTATAGAACAAGCATGACGCTGACATTGTCATAGTTTACCGTTTCTACAGTATTATCGAGTGACAGCTGGAAAAAAAACAGTATTTCATACGATGCTCATGCATATCACATCCTTAATGGCCGGTAATGACGAACCTTTCCATCACCCACGAATCCATCCATCCATCCTTCCATTAGTCCGTCCGTCCGTCCTTCTGTTTATACCAGTGTCACTGCCTGATCATCCAAATTAACCCAAGATGTCAAATTTAAGTCTGCATAATAATACCCGCGTCTCGTCAGTTATCCCTTTGTCTTTCACTCTCTCTCTCTCTCTCCTCTGATTTGTTCACCTTTAACGACTTCTCTCTCTTCCAACTCATTGGTCCTTTTCTTTTTGTTTGTCGGTTTGTTTTAGCTATCTATTTGTAGTCCCCCCCCCTCTCTCTCTCTGTTTCGCCTTGTTCTTTATCAGTCAATTGGTCTGTCTGTTAATATGTTAGTGGGTATCGCTTTTCGCTCCCTCCGTCAGTCCTTCATTGTTCTTTTCTCAGTACGAGTGTAGTGACACTGAATAGATATCTCAGAGCTATTAAACCTTCACCTGCTGCTGCCGGGGATCTCGGCCGATGCAGTGCATGATGTTGTTTACCTCGAATGAGGTCAAAGGGCAAAAGAGGTTAATGGGCTCATGGAACTCTTTTGGTGAAGTTGGAGGTGAGAGAAAAGGATATGGAAAATGAATTCAGTTATTGATGCAGTGGCTTGAAATGGCCTTGAGTTGCTCATTGTTTAAAGTGGATCAATAGAGGAAAGGTGAGTCCATGGAATGGAACGATGGAGGAGACTCAGAAGGAGAGATGGATGGATGATGAACAGATGGGTGGATGGATAGGTAGATGGATGAATGCATGGTCGTATGGTTGAATGGGTGGTTGGGCGGATGGATGGATTGATGGATGGATGGATCAATGAATGGATGGATCAATGAATGGATGGATTAATCGATGGACAGATGGATGGGTTTTATGGACAGATGGGTGGATGGATGGATGGATGGATGGATGGATGGATGGACAGACTGACAGACAGTGGGTAGAAGAACAGATGAGTTGGCTTGTTGTATAGACAGTATGGTGGGTGAATAGAAGAATTGAACTTATATTATATCAACAAAAAAACAATTTTTGCTGGTGGGAAGAGGAAACCACTGGACATTACCATCATTAGTTGCAATAAATGAGTTCACTGTCTTTGAAATAAAATACATATTATATATTAATAATGGACTTTTGTGTAATCTCCACATATCGAGAAGCTTGGTTACCTAGTGGCTGAAACTGCATTGGGAAGAAAGGCTCAAAATCCTGTGTCGTTTCAGTTGACATAAATTGATCCTTGTTGCACTGTTTGACATTGTTGTGTCACCAATTGTTAAGTTACATACTAGGGACTCTTCCTGTATAATCCATTCACAATGCAATGTATTCCATGATATGGGCAACTGAGCCCTAGGTCTAAGCACTATCATGTAACAACTTACAATGTTTAACAAGGGGAATGTTGATCATAATCCTGTGATCTTTTTGAGATAAATCCTGCTCATTGCCAAAACTAAGTTTTGTTTTGTTGTTGCCTATATGCTCAGATATCTATGAATTCTTTATAGCTATTGACAGTAAAAGCTCAAAATGTCCTGAACTTGTGGTTTGTTGCTCAACAAAACTTCTAAAACCTAAGTGGAAGAGCATGATATGAGAGTTGAATCATTAGTGGCAAAGCCTCTGGCAGTTAAAGGGTTAACTATGAGTAGTACATTTGAGCTGCCATATGATGAAATCAGACTCTCATCAAATTTTGAGCATATGGAGTTATTGGTACCAAAGTTATGCGTATCCATTTCCCTTCCTGCATGTGAAAATATTTTTGTTCTAATTCTATCTTAAGCAGACGTTGACCTATTGGCAATTAAAAACGATGGGGGTGACCTGTTGCTGCAGCTCAATTTAGTGAGAAAATGCCCGATCATTTTGTTGTTGGCGAGCGCTTGATTTCATCGTGTCATTTGTTGGGCTCTGCACCAAGCATGAAATCATTCATTTCCTTCACTTGATTTTCCTTCAGGCTATCACAGAGATGGCATCAGTCAGACAGAGATGGAAGGAAGTCTATGGCAAATTTCCCGACCAGGGCGACGTGGACAATATGTTCAAAGACTTTGTCCCCATGCAGATCGCAGTGCTGTCCAAGTACTCTGAACTCATCCCAGGCACCCCGGAGACAGTGAACATTCTACGCAAGGAACTGGGCTGTAAGATTGGAGTGACCACAGGCTTCACCAGGAGTATGGTGGACGTCTTGTTGGCTGAAGCAAAGAAACAGGGGTTAGTATGTAATAATGGAAAACTTATTGATAAAGGGAAAATAGGGTTGTTATTATGAGAACAAGAGATTTAGGTAGTACTTGAACAAATCATACATTCTTCTGGCTGTCTGTTGATCTATAAGCCTGTCCATTTTCCATCTGTCCATCTACCCATCTACCCATCCATCCACCCACCCACCCATCCATCCATCCATCCATCTACCCATCCATCTGTCTGTCTGTCTGTCCATCCATACATCCACCTATCCATCCAGTACAAGCGTACTGAATATTCTACAATCTGAAGAAAAAATGCAAGAGACAGTGGTTGATCCTGTAGTAGTAAGGCACGGAAATCATGTCTGAGCATGTGTTTTTCAGGATAAAGTGAATGTCTTGTTCATGGGAGCAAAATATGCACACATGTATTTTAACAATTTAATCTCTAATGGACAAATAAAGCATTCATATTTATGTCTGTAAAAAACAATGGTTAATATTTAGTATCAATGTCAAATATAAAGATCTTGTCAAGCTGTGCTGGTAAGATTTCCTATGCAGGTTGTAATCAGTGTAATAGCCAGCTGTTTAATGAAGTGGTCCTGGGCCTGTTGATGTCACACTGATCAAACGTGTGCTTTAAACTGCCTACATGTAGTATGTTGTGAGATTCTCTTTGAGATGAACTATTTACTGTGTTTTGAACTGTTTGCATTTTATTAGCTCTCGGCTGCCAAAGCTCAAAGGACAGTGTTTCCTCATCCATTTTTTTTTGTTTTTTAATCCCGAGCAAGTGTTTAACAATAGAATATTCATTAGGGTTGTTATCTCTCCGCAGTTGGATAATTTCAGCTTTGGTCTCACAAAACATTCCTTTCTCTCTTTCTCTTCTCTCTTCTTCTTCTTCTTTCCCATCCTTTCCCTTCCCTGCCCTTTCGACATCTTTTTCTTCCACCTACTCTGCATATTGTCAGCCACCTCACGACACCCCCCCCCCCTCCCATCACTTGTCACATTGTTAATGTTTTATGTACACTTGGCCATTTATATTTAATATTATCATAATTCTAGATATGTCTTACCAACTGTGCAGGACAGATACTATTTGTCTAATCTTGTCCTCTTTGGTGAATTGGAAAAAGAAAGTCTTTGCAGTGTGCTATCCTTGTAAGGAACTTTTTAATAATTTTTAAAAAAATTTTTTTAAAATTTCAGGGATGGTATCAGGTGCCTTAAAACAATTTCTCTGTTGACTGTTATGAAAAGTTATGTATTTGTCACTCAGTTTTAGAAAAACGTACCCAAATATTTACCATCCATTTTTTCCTGGTCTCCCAATATGTGAGGTCTGCCCTATATGACCCTATGAAATAAGGGGCTCGTCAAACTGAGCGAACGAACTCATGTGTTTTTCAACAGTGAATGAATTTTTAATGCAGTCTTTTTTCTTCACAGAACCCATCTATATCAATTTAAAAATGCATTTCTGAGTTATATTTATTGAAATACATTGAGTAAAAGCCCCAAAATTGTAATTTAGTTGAATGGACTTACAAAGATCAATAGGGATTCACAAAAGGGATCGGCCATTTTCTCACTAACACCAGATGCAGCAACAGGTTACCCCCCCCCCCCATCTTTATTTGTCAGTAGCTCGATTTCTACATAAGGTAGAACGAAACTTTTTTTCACGCACTGAAAGGGAAATGAATAATGTTCACAAAGATACCAACAACACCATATGCTCAAAATTTGACGAGAGCCTGATTTCATTGTGTTGCATCTCTTGTAGCAATATGCCATGGCATTTAGTAACACCACAGTTTTATGTTGGGAGTTTCACAAATATCTGTACTTATTGGCATTTTCTCATAATGTATTTACTGTTTGGTTTCTAGTTATGAGCCTGATGTCAACGTGGCTGGAGACGAAGTGGTCAATGGAGCTCGACCGAAGCCTTTCATGGTCTACCGCAACCTCGATCTCCTTGATGTGCCCAATATTTATTCTGTTGTCAAGGTGATTAAGGGAAAATTGATGTTGTTTTTTATCAATAGTAGACATGTATGAAAAGACAGGCAGAGAGGCTGGCAACACTTAGGCTGTAGACGTACAGGCAGGTGCACACACAGCTGGGCAGGCAAGCAAACAATCAGGCAGGCAAGCTGGCAGACGAACAGGCAGGCCCATAGCAGACAGGCTGTCAGATTGACAAGCAGGCAGGTAGACAGACAGACAGATGAACAGGCAGCAGGCAATCAGAAAGACCAGATAGACGTATGAAAGATAAGTTGATAGAAGGCAGATGTGAAAGACATTCACAGTGAACTTTGACCCACTCATTTCTTTAACCGTTTCATCAGTCATGCATTACTAATTATGTAGTACTGCCTGTTCAAGATGACCTCCATCAGTAGAGGTTGAAAGATGTATATAGAACGTAACGTAATGTTTGAATTATCAGCATTTTTTGTAATGTTCTTTCTAGTACACTGTATTGAGTCAGTCTGTTGAAATGCAAGGTATTACATACAAAATGACAAACAGCAAATGAAAAGAGAAAAAAAATAATAGAGGACAGCTTTGGCAAAATTCACTGACTCTGTTCCGACACCCTTTTCATCCCTGTGACCAGGTTGACGATACTGTGGCAGGAGTTGGAGAGGCCTTATCCGCTGGATGCTGGGGTGTGGGCGTAGCACGCCACAGCAACTACATGGATATTAACACCTTGGAAGAGGAAGACGGACTGAGTCAGGAGGAGATCCAGAAACGGCTCGAAGTTTCTCGCCAGACTCTAGTACAGACTGGTGCTCACTACGTCATTGACACCATTACGGAACTCCCTGCTGTGGTGGCCGATATCAATGCACGGTTGGCACGGGGAGAGAGGCCATAAGAACAGGGGATATTAATTGTAAGTGCTTGCAATACTTTACATGATGTGATGTGTGAAAAGAGAAAGAGGTGCATTTTGATTTCTTGTGATGTGGTGAAAATGAAATTAAGTCATTTTCAAACCTGTGATTTTTTTTTTTTTTCCGTCACTATTGTCCTTATTGTTTATTCACTAAGAGTTTTGAAAGGAGTGTAAGGTTTTGAGGTGGGAAAAGGGAAGGGGGGGTGAGATCAAAAAGAAAATAGCGACTAAGCAAAAGGATTCACACAGTTATAAATCATATCGTCACGATTATGTTTTCTGAAGGCTTTAACTTAATAGTGCTTTGTGGGCCTAAATAGATCACTGGCAGAAAGAAGTCCTAAAACTCATCTCCAGATGGAAATAGGCAAAAGATATTTTTTGCTTAAATCTCTTGTGTTGTGACTGTGATAATATTAATATCGATGGTTCAGCGTAGGACTTTGCCATATGCCACGCTTTCCATTGATTTGTAGTGGAGTCTTACACCATACCATGGAGATATCGTTTAATTGCTTATTTCATCATATGCCATAAGGATCAACACATTTGATATCAAGGCATATGTATCAGCCATTGTGAGAGATATTATGCCATATTAATATGAGACACGACACGGTGAAATCAGACGCTTATCAAACTAAGCCAACCGGGGAAATCATGTTTTGCGATAGTGAATGAATTTTTTATGCATTTTATTTTTTTCTTCACGAACCCCTTCTATATCAATTTAAAAATGCATTTCAGAGTTAAATTTGCTGAAATAGATTGAGTAAATGGCCAAAAATTGTAGAATAAATGTATCATGGCCTAACAAGGATTAAGAAGGATTTACTAAAGTGATCGGCCATTTTCTCAGTAAATTTAGCCGCTGCAACAGGTCACCCCCATCATCTTTAATTGCCAATATCTTAATTTCTGCTTAATGCAGAACCATAATTTTTACACACGCTGAAAGGGAAATGAATAATCTTTACACTGGTATCAATAACCCCATTGCTAAAAATTTGACGAGAGGCTGATTTCATCGTGCTGTGTCTCATATAGATCTAACAGATGAGTGGCACTGGGAGAAACCTGTGGAAATTGTAAGAAGTTGAAATCTGGAGACATTTACATCTAATGTGCTTATTCCCACATTTTGTATGAATTTTTGAAATGTCATGTGGCCAGATGAAATTAATCAGGTGTCAAAATTTTCATTTGTAGAGTTGTCAAAGTTGGTATCAGTGGAAAAAAAAAAACAAAAGAAAAAAACTGAATGTCCTTTAATTTGGGAAGATATTACTTGGTTGCAGTTCCATCAGACCGAGTGTTCTCCTGAATGAAACCCCGCTTTGATATCCTGCGCACTTCGCCTGGCAAATGTCTGAGAAAGGTTCATAAGTGTTTGTTTAGACAAAGAGAGTGGTCTTAGCATTTTTCCTGTCATCCAACTCTACCATTTAGAGGGTTGGTCCTGCATGCTACATAAATGCCCATCTTCAGAATTAAAAAAAAAAAAAATATGCATTTTGTGTATAATATGATATAGATTAATTGATCACAGTGTTTTGATATCTCACCAGATTTAACTCATTGTATGCCAGCAATTCTCACCTGATTACCTTATGCCATCCTCAAGTACTTTCTTTGGCTACTCAGTGATATCATTATAAAGACAGCATTCATATTGGTAGGCAGAAAAGGAAATTGTGAGAATCAAAGAAATCCCATACTAACAAAAAAACTGGGTGAAGGAATTCCACTTGCTTGTTATGTGTTAATTGTAAGAGTTATACTATTGTAATGGTTTATCTAGTTCTTTCAAGACTGCTGTTTACAGGTTTGAGTTAGACAGAAGTTTAACATTGATCTGTGAAGGAATACTAGTGAAAAAGACACATTATTATTATTATTTTTTTTTTCAAGTGTTGTTTAAAAGTGAGACTTCACTACACATTGAATATGGAGCAATATTCTTTGTTAATTCTTATTCAAAATCGGCAAATCAGTTTTTGTCTTACACATTCCACTGATAAAAATGCTTTAAGTCAACAGTTTTTATCACATTTAGAAAAAATACGACACTATGGGAGTTTCTGGATGATGTTTTTGACAGAAGTTTATATGCTGACCATTCAGATGAACTCGTAAAACGAAAACATCAGCCGAAAAAAATAGAAACAACAAACAATGAAATTGTTTTAAATTTTCACATATGTTATGAACAGAACATGCAATGGAAGTACATAATGTGGATGAAAAAAAAAAATTGAAAAACAAATTCTCTGTGACATTTTTGTGACAATATGCTAGGACTAGGGCTCCTGACAGCTGCATGATAATAACATCCATGCTCACAACATTTGTAAGTTAGATTTGATTCTGTGATTTCATTCCATGTTATGTTTGCCTCAAGAAGAGCGTTCAAGACTAAACAGGTTGTATATATATTTATATTTGTTATCTGTGGTTTTCATGTGAGAGGAATTTGACTTGTTTTGAACTTACTTTTTGCTGTAGTTATAAATTTATGCATACATAAACTTGATCAAAATTTGCAAGGGACAAACTAGAGAACAAAGTGTTTATTTCATTATTTAAAATTATCATTTGAGTTTGTGCAATATTTTCAATAAATTGAACAAACGTGTTTGATGGTACAAAAAAAGTACCTGTTATTTTTGTTATAGAAGAAAGAACAATGGGCATTTGTAACTGATGCTCACAAACTCTGTCACACATTTTGATTTCATTGAATTGTTGTATACATTGCCAAATACTGATAGTGTAAAATAGAAACATCTCGCAGTCATACTGCCATTTCATTATTCTAGCCTTTGTGTTCTCCTTCTTGTTTTATATTGAGAAGTTTCATTATGGCTGATACCCAAAATGGTAACGGGTGTTGTGTATGAACAAAACAATGCATTAAATAAGATATTTTAAAACAGATAGCATTGATTCTTAAACATATTTGGTGCCTATTGCTTAGAGTATGGAAAGTACGATTGCCACTGTGTGATTCAATGACTGAAAAAGCAGCATTCCTACCATTGACGCACATAAACATATACTAGTTCTCTTACAAAGGCAAAGGATTATTCACTCACTGGTGTATCAAAGCAACTGTTGCATGTCCAGGTGAAATGTATTAGATGTCAGGAGGACAGTTTTGTTGAGAAAATCTCACTTTACTGAGCATTAGGTCACAGTAATTCTCAACGGACATCGTCATCTCCGCTCAGAAAAGTTGTATCTAAATATTTTCACTTCCCTTTCTACAATCATGAATAATTTGAGACATGAAAAACTCTTCCTCCACTGATTCCATCCAGTCACCCATATAGGACTGAACGTGCCTGCTGATGTACATTGACCCAGCCTCATTAATCGTAGTGAAACCTGCTCTTTGTTTATTTTGTCATCTTGAACTCACAAATTATGAAATCTCAATCATTATTTGGTTAAAAAACAGTGGCAGTTTTTATGATCATCATAATGCTTTGAGCTTGCAATTAACTGCAGGTTTACCTTCAGTTTTTCTCCTCATAAACTCATGAGCTTGTAGCAGCCATGTGTGTAACTGAAAAATTGACATTACTTCCAAAGACATTCATTTTATTTATGATATAGACGATATTCTTTTTGAGTCTAGCAGTAACGGTATAAAAAACTTGAATTGCCCCTAGAAACAGACCTGAAGTCTATGCAGACGGTATTTCTTTCAAGTGCAATAATCAGGGATGTCAATTTTCCTACTTTAAAAGGATTTCCCACTTTTTGGCGATCAGTAATTTCTCTGTCGGCCCCAAATCCGGTACTATCTACCATTAACGTACTTCAGTTTTACGTGTTGCTAAAGAATGTACCAGGCCGGAACTCTTCCTATGTTTTCATGTAGACATCCCTGGATAATACCTTAGAGACAATTGAAACCATCTGTGCTCATGAGTTATGATTCTTTGAAAGACTTGAGGTGAATATTTATGGATGAAAACTTGAAAATTGGTATAAATTTGGGCATTAACATTTCACAGTGATCTTCTCTGTCTCTTGTGTGGTGTGTTCATGATGATTGGACAAGTTCAGATATTTAGCACTTATTCAGATATACACTTCGGTTTGTGCCTAAGCTGTGAGCTAACAGACAAATAGTATAAAGACTGGACATCTTTGTTGTTGTTATCATATTGTATTGTTGTTAGCTTAATGGTTAGGCCTGGACTCAGAATCAGAAGTTTGGTGCTTTGAATCCTAATAGGGCCAAACATTTTGTTCTTGAGAAAGGCAATTTATATGCATTTTCTAATTTGACTCTGGCTGAAATAAATATCTGACTGTAGATGCAGAGAATGCTTTTATTTGATTGATAAGAATTTGAGTGTCCAACAGACGACCACCTACTGTGCTTTTAAAGAAATTGAAAATGTACACGAGTGTCTTCAATCGGTCTGTTGGGGTAATAGTAGATTTTGGAAGTGTTTAAAGCCTGTTGTCTAGGCATGATATAGCTGTTATTGTGCTTGTGTGCCATTAAACCCCAACACAACAAACAAAGAGCCTATTGTCTAATGTCAGGCAGAGCCTGTTTACACGACTAGTCTCAGTACGTTACTCACGAAAATGGAAAAATCATGAGCGCTGTCCGACGTGTCGGCAAACAAAGAAAATCCTCTCCCCTACATTCCAATTCTTTTTTTCCTAATGATTACAGTGAATTAGACCAATCCTGCCGGCTTACCCTGCTGGGACCCTCGACCAGTGCCAGTCCACCCTAACACTAACATGTAGGTCCAACAAGGGGGAGACAAGTGTTCAAGATAGACCCAGTCATGTAAATAGACACTTCGCTAATGTTATTGTTACCAAAGTTGATGTATCAAGTGTCTCAAATGTGAAAAACAGGGTAACATCTTGGTTTTACTTTCCCACAGAACTTGTGTCATAGTTCTGAATTGTGTTTTACTTTTTTTTTTCTTGTCCATATCTTGAAAAGAACAGAGTATAGATTCTCCTGATGTGTATTATGTGATAATATGTCTCTGATATATAAAAATCTATTTACATATAGAGCCATATTGCAATCTTTGCAAACAAGGAAACTAGTTTGCAACCGAGGGATTTTTTAAAAATGTCATGTTCTTTCACTTATGTGTTTTAAAGCGTTTACATTTTTTTTTCCCACTCGGTATGTTCCACCAAGGAGCATAAATTATGCTGGGATAAATACTTTGCGGGCTCTTTGCGGGATCATACGTTCACAATTGCAAAATTGCAGTCAGCTTGATTGGATGGTGTTAATTTCATTATTGTTTTCTTTTTTTTTTTTTCCTTTTTGTATTTGTGATTTTTTGCAATTATCATTTGCTTTGCATTTCTTTTGAATTTTTCATTGAAATGAATATGTTATATTTGTAATCCTGTAATCAGTTGTTGTTAATAAGTAAACCTTTATTTCAATCAGTGGTGTAAAAATATGATTAAAAGAAGTGGTTGATTTTCATTGTACTCAAAATCATCTTTGAGTTCATTTTTCACTTTAACTTTGTAGGAGTTGCCTTTCTAGCAAAAGTGTCTTGCTTGAACTGGGTGTAGAGAGGAGTCTGATGAACGAAATAAACAAAAGAAGGCTCAGTTACATCGGTCATGCCATCAGAAGTCGGAAAACGGACCTCATGTCTACAGCACTGATGGGCAGAGTGGAGGGCTGCAGGAAAATAGGAAGACAGGCAATGTCACTGATGGACAATATCACGACAATCACTGGACTGTCTCTTGGTGAGGTCGTCCACAAAAGTCGAGACCGAGAGGGCTGGAGGGCTGTTGTGGCATCCATTGGAGGAGCAACCATTGAACATGGTGTTATGAGTGAGCGTTATGTTATACCAGCATTGTCTGATGGTTGAAGTGATTTTATAACTGGCGGCTGCTTATTTTCCTAATGCCTGAATTTCTGGCTTTACCTGTGAATTACCTTAGTCCTGTTGTCTTTGTATAGATTTCGGGGGGTGGGATTCTGTGCTGTGCTTATTGTCATTCCTAATTTTAGTACTGATCATAAAAAATGGCACAATAGTCCGCAACATCAGTCAAGTTGCTTTTATGTTTTCAGTATGGATGGCAGATGTTTTTATTCATTTTTGAAGGATTGATCTTTGCTCACCTACGGTGTATTATGAAATAGTTAATGAGTAAATAAGTTTACAGATGAAATTAGTAATTTTCTATAAATCCTCCTTTGTTTATACTGTCCACAAGTATTATGGAGTAATATTTTATCTCATTGAAATTTTTCTATATTTGTGTATGAGAAACTCATGTTTATTGATAGCTTTTGGTAGCAAAAGATGGCAAGTATCTAAAAATTACAAATGGTTATAATTCTGCCTAGAAAGCATTTGTTATACATACGTATTACTCATATTCCATTGATCTCCCACCGCAAGGACCCGGGGTTTACAAGTAGTTTCTCTGCTCCCATCTGCAGGCAGCGTAAGTCCCCTACCGGTGGGGTGTCTCCCATGGAGTGCCATCCTCTACATTCCAAGGGAGATATCTCTTCTCACTCTGTCTCCTTGCTCTCGTCTTCCTTCCCAATTTCTTTCCTCTCTTCTTCTTGATGTGTAAACGTGTCTTACCGTGTTTGACACAATATAGCTGTACTCGAGCTGATGTGTTGTTAAACCCCAACACAACAACAACATATTCCATTTATCTGTTTCTTTATAGCTGTCAGTGAAGCTAGCTGCACATGGAGTGGCCATCTGCCCCCACGAAATCACAAGAATCCAATCTATTCCTGCAAAGTGTTCCTGGGTGGGGTACCATGGGACATTACTGAATGTGAGTATCTACCTTTGTGTCGCTAGTTTACAGATCATATATTCGACCATGGTCATAGAGGTCAGTGTATGGTGCAGTGTTGCATAACCAGTTGCCTTCTGTCACAGTAATGTGTTGTATCCACCCGAGACAAATTGTCAGTAGATACTGACATCTGTCTGATCAAGCCTTATAACAACAAGCATTCAGAATTGGGATTGTTATTTTATTTTTATGTTTTAGCATCAAGATTGTGAGAACAAGAACTTGTTACTGGAATGAAATATATTTGAAATGAAAAAATAAATAAATAGAAAGTTTAAAAATAAGAAAATAAGCAGTGGTCATAGAGTAGAAAAGTATTTGGATTATTCCGTCAAATTTACACAATAAATTGCATGATTCCAAGCATGGCACACCATATAAAAAAAATCTGTCAATACATATTTGGTATACATATTTTTAATCTGCTAATGGTAATGATACTTTCCTGAGCCTTGAGGTCTGGTGGGAGACTTTTCCATCTTTTCTGAACAAGTGCAAGTGAAGACACTTTTGCCAAATTTATTCAGATTTTACCTGGGTGGTGTAAGGTAATGTTGTTTTTTTTTATGGATCTTTTGAGTGATCTTATTAGAAGTGTATGGCACTCAGAGTTAGAACAGAATTGTCACAAAACAAAGATATTAATATACAGGTCTATTGCATAAACATCAGCCAGATTGGCCAGATGATCCATATTCCATTGATCAAGTAGAGTCATTGACACTGAGTCAAAAATTTCAGATATGTCTGGTTGCCTATGAGATGAAAAAGAAAACATTAAGATTAAAACATGTTTACTGTGTTACAGCCTTTGAAAAAGATCATATCCTAAGCTGGAAAAATTAAACTCATTGTAAAACTGGATAGGTCTCTTCCATTATGTAGATGTTTTGTTAACCAGAGGTATTCAAACCAACCACACTTGTGTTATGTCAGCATAGTTATTATGTTGAAAGGTTCATTATTACAACAACTGAAGCACTTTGTGATGCCTACTTTGAACAAGGGAAGGAATTTCCAGATAAGTGTTATTTCATTTTTATTCCAGTTACTGACCTTGAGAGGTAGAAGTACACATAATATGCATTACTCTCAAAATATGAACACTGATCTAACATTTACTTTACAGAAGGTAGATTTCATTGGTATAGATGCTTTGTTGTTTTAGCCCACATTAAAATGATCATGAAAATTAGAAATAGCATAACCACATGAATTTCCAAAGACAGTGATCTGTCACAAACCTGTCTGTTTGAAATTAATATTGTATCAATTATAGTTAGGTTAAAAGCTAAATTTGTTGTTTCTGCGTAATATGGAGTGAAAATCTGTTTGTTCTATCCTTACAGCTGGTCTCCAAGCAGCATTCAACAAATATGGACATCTGAAAGTGGAATGGCCAGGGAAAGATGGTGAGTTGTCCTGAGTAACCCACTGACCACTGATAGGGCACCCAGCCTTTCTGTTGTCATACTGTGTAGTATCATTAGTGATTTCTATATGTATTATCAGCCAGGCTACCAAGAAATTCTAGTATGGAGATATTTTTGTGGAACAGAAAGATGGTCAGACCCAAAAGCCTGAAAGATATCCCAAAACTTGATTGATTAAAGCCAGGTAGTTAGTGTTTAGACATATCACCTGGTACATTATGTATTTTTAAAATTTCTATAAAAGGATCTACTATATCATGTTTGGTATCTACTGACACAGTGATGCTCTACTGCCTTGAATTTGAGAACATATCAATCACCAGTTTTCATTAACACTTAACTTAAACTGAAGTTCTAGAATTCAACTGCCTTTGCAATATTATGGACAAAAAGTTGACTGTTGTCAAAGATCAAGTAACATTATGTTTCAGGCTACGTCTACCTTTTGTTTGATGTGGAAAAGTCGGTGAGATCTCTCTTGCAAGCCTGCACTCATGACTTCAGCAATGGGGATTATTTCTACAAGATTTCCTCAAGGAGGATGAGGTCAAAAGAGGTAACTTTTATTTTTATATGTTATGCATTTTATTGTTGTTTTTTGAATGGCTACTTAAAGTTAGCTTTCTCTGAGGTTTCATCAGATTAATTGGACACTGTAAAATATGATTCATTTCTCCAGATAGAACGAAGTCATTTAATGACTTTCCTTATGTAAGATGTATTGAGCATAATTTATTTCCAGAATTCAACTTGAGTTGGAAGACTCACATGACCTGTAAAGTCTCAATTTTTTAAATTTTTGAATTTAGCTATCTAAATAGCCTACAAGTAATGAACTTTAAATGTGTTTATTCGAAGGTCCAAGTGATCCCATGGGTGTTGGCGGACAGCAACCATGTGTTCCAACCCTCTCAGCGCTTGGAGTCCAACAAGACAGTCTTTGTCGGAGCTTTGCATGGTATGATCACTGCTGAAGCCTTGGGCAACATCATGAGTGATCTGTTTGGCAACGTCATCTATGCTGGGATTGATACTGATAAACACAAGTATCCTATTGGTCAGTTTACCAGATTTGCTCTTAAAATAATCCTGTGACTGATAACATTATGCATACTAGCACCACCATTTTGTAAAGTTTATTGCATCTTGCATTTGATTACTAAGGATCCAAGTGTGTGGCAATAAAAAAATCAGTGAAATGATTCTGTTTCTCATTGTTCAATATCATTGCTTTGACATAACTTTGATCAATGATCAAAGGATAATAAGATGCAAATGTACAAGTGATAGATCATTTTTCTACATAATTAAAATTCTTTAGTTTTGTCGATTTCATGTCACAGCAAGTTTGTGAGTTTTGTGTCGTTCATACCATTTTATAAATTATTATTCTACATTGCCATGGATTCTAGATAAGACAAAGAAATTTTTCCTTCAAAAGTAAATTGAGACTCAGATACACGCAAGACACAGTTACAGCCACATACTTTACAGACAAAATTATCAGAACAAGATATCACCTAAAACATTGCCTCAACTTGATAAACATTGTGGAATGGTCCACTGCAGGCTTATTAACATGAGATTTAAAATAGGCAGAGTGAAATGATCTGGTTTTTCTTCATTGCCCCAAAGAAGAACCAACAAGGGTTGAAATTTATCTAATGACATCAACTTATTAAATTTTGACCATATGGAGTCCTACATATTGTTATTTACTTCATTTGGTGTATTGGTTAGTTTATGGGTAGACAGTCTGTAAAATATATCAAGACAATTTTATAAAATGATCTATCAATATATATCCACCTTATATGCTCCAACAGGTTCTGGGCGAGTCTCTTTCAGCAGCAGAAAAAGTTACATGAAAGCAGTACAGGCAGCATTTGTGGAGATCAAGACTCCTAAGTTTACCAAGAAGGTGGGCCTTCCAATATTGATTCTGTCTTTTCCATCCTTTGGATTTGCAAGCACCACCCTTGAGAAGATGTTACTATTTTGAATTTTATGTTGCACCTTATGTCCAGGCCAAAAACTGTACTCAGTAATAAGAAAAATGTGATCTTTCATCTGAAGAGAGGCCACTAGTGGTATTTAAAGTGAACATAAACTTTAACACTGAAGAATTGATAGAAAGATACAAAAGATATAAAAACATGCAGTTTCAGTTATCTGGCAAAGCCCAGTTCCCCATGGCAGCAATCATTTTTTTGTGAAAAATGTTAACACTAATATTGTACATCGTTGATTTCTGTTATAGGGTAAAATCTACATTAGAAACTTTGAAAACAGCAGTTGTCTAGATTGTCACTGACACTTAAACCAACCCTCAAGGGATTTAGAGAAAATAGTATATGATTATTATTGCGCATTATTGGAAACCTGTTTACCATCTTCTAATGTACCGTTAAATCTTAATACAAGCAAAACTTGGTTTACCAGTGGAGAATAATACTGGAATATGTAATGAGTAAATTTATTCCTTTATTCCGCAGATTCAGGTGGATCCTTACCTGGGCGATGCTATTTGCAGCCTGTGCAATGCCCAACAAGGCAACTACTTCTGTCGAGATCTTCTGTGTTTCAAGTATCTCTGCCGTTCATGTTGGTACTGGCAACACATGCCTGATACTATGCGTCACCACCGCCCGCTGACTCGCAACACCAAGAGCAGTGTGCCAGTCTAAGATATTTTTTCTGAAGGCTGGACATTAAAAAACATTTGCAGAACAGCTTATGAATTGTTAAAGGATATAGTTGTATAGGTTATATACCAGAGGTATGTCAATATGTCTTATGTCATTGGCGACATATTCTTTCTTGGAAATGAATTTCTCAACAATTTGTCAGTTCACATAATTGGAATTTATTGGCTTCCTTTGCTTAGCAAAATTTATCAAATGTTTGGAATGTTCTTTCATTTTTCATTGCTCACCTACCACTTTGTCATATGGTAAGAAGGAAGAGTGGTAAATGTTTCCTTTAGAAAGATATGCAAGCATATTGTTGTCCTATATGAGTTAAGATTTCTCAAACACAAAAGAGAAAAGTGCAAGAGAAGGAACTTGTGTTGTGCTTTTTGTCTTAAGAAAAAGAAGAAAAAAGTGGAGAAACCTTTGGAAAGGAATAATGCGCAAAGTCTTGATCAGGAACAGTTCATTTGTATTCTACTGTTTTTTGTTTTTTTTTCAAGCAAGTTAACATTTGAGAATTAACCCTCCTGTTTTTCTGAAAATACATAGCAGTATGTCAGAGATTGTCTTAGCCCATCATGAACCATGTCTTTTGATGATTTTGTGTATTGCTGTTTGTGCATTTTTTTATGTTTATTTTGGCAGTCATGAATATTTATCTTGTACATCTTATCTCAGGGCTTTTCCAAGAAACAGTGACCATTCTTTTGTTTTTTACTCATTCAAGCATATTTGTACATTGTGCCTTTGAAAACTACTGTGGTCATTATCATAGAGATTATCACCTCAAGATAGGCATATTAAATTGAAGAGCGTTTTTTTTTTTTTTTTCAGAAGTGGGGTCAGTCCATTTTCCAAAGTTTTGAGAAAGCCATTTTTTTAATTTTCAAAGTAAACGCATTTCTTTCTCTAGCTTTTTTAATACACATGTGAAGTTCTCAAGCTTTATTACTCAAACTCCAAGTTGTAGAAATCTGCCTGAAATATTGATTGCATAACATTAAT
Organism: Peronia verruculata; assembly: GCA_038406235.1. Taxonomy (NCBI): domain Eukaryota; kingdom Metazoa; phylum Mollusca; class Gastropoda; order Systellommatophora; family Onchidiidae; genus Peronia; species Peronia verruculata. The sequence goes on along the minus strand of JBCAUA010178321.1, from coordinate 2,912 downwards.
TTAAAAGTCAACTTTGAGATGAAATAATCTGTTTATATGGTGAAAAAAACAAATATTTTGCTGTTTTTTTGTTGTTTTTTTTTTAATAATCTATCAGTGACTTTAACTTTAACTAATAACTTTGATGATAAGCTTAGTGAAGTTGATTTTGATGGCCCAATATTGAGGTTCTTGGTTCTGAATTTTATAAATCCAATGAATGAATCCTGTTTATGATAGATCATTTAATTTTATCTGTCTTAACTACTTCACTGCTAACATCAATAAGAGGCATGGGCAAAAATCAGTCTCGGTATATACTTAGCTTTTCAAACTCCAATGGGAAGTTATCTCAGAGGCCTCTCATGAGCGTAGGATGCAGTCAGCCCACCCCTACCCCCCCCCCCCCCCCCCCCCCTCTTTTTTCCTCCTTTTTTTTTTTTTACTCCATACCTGGTCTGTCATGCAAAGCGGGACAAAGATAAAACAAGGGCAAATAAAAGTTCCCTTTGTACCCCCATCCCCCCCCCTTATGCCCTTCTCGCTCATGTCGCCGACCAGCTTTTGTAACATGCACAGAAAGGACATAGCGGACTCTAACTTCACAATGTAACGCCGTAAAACATACTTTGAAAAACATCCTTTTTTTCCTTCTGAAGATCCTTTTCGAGACGAACTTAATCATGATTTAATTTTGCGATTTACCGTTTCAGCATAATTTCTGTAATCTAAATCACATCTTGACATACTTCGAACTAAGATGATGTGACACGGATTTCCAGCCGTTCGCTTAGTCGGAACAAATGGATTGAATAGCTTATGATCTTAAAGAGAAAAACGATAAAAAAAAGAGCAAACAACAAACAAACAAACAAATGAACAAACAAAGGCATGTTTTTTTCTTCGAGATAATTCTCTCTCAAAGTGCCTTTAAGCACTAGTCATCTTAGTGTTTTCCTGAAGTGAACGACGAAAAGGTATAATAGATTCTCGTTTGTTTAATATGCATAATGAAAAATTGTATTGAAACAGTTAAGAACTTAGTCAGACAATGATTAACAAGGCGGTTTTGTCAGTGTACTCAGAAGAAGGACAAAGACATGCAAGAAATTATAATTATATGTGAGTAAGTGCATTTGCTGATCTGAAAACGTAACAATACACAATATATAGTTTGATTCTCGTCGTTATTCCTGACGATTTGTTCCGAGGCTTACAGTAAATGACAAACTGACCACAGTGGCTTGATCTTGGAGCAGTTTGATGCATTTATCAGAAGCATTCAAGCCTGTCAAGGACGTAGAAAATTGGACCTCCGTGGACAAAATGCGTAATGAACCTTGTGAATGCAAATGGCCGACATTTCCAGAGAGATGGGGACTTTCAGAGGTACAGAGATACCATCGTCTCCTAGGGCCTGTCAATCATTGCATTCGTGGGGATCTTCAAGAGGCAGAGGTGACGGGTAATGGGAAGTGGTGAGAGGGACCAGGCGGGGGCGCGCCGATAATTATTATGTGATGAATCTTTCTGTATAAACTCATCAGTGCCACGACTCACGGGTCCTCCTACTGGGGCATGGAAGGACACGAAGATCGAAAACCCTGAATTTCTTCAGTGACTCAACGGTCCTCTGGCTTCCTTTGGATAGGGAAGTCCGACGTCTAGCCATCTCGGATAAGGGCGATATATTTCGGAGGTCCCGTGTGTACGTCACGCACGTTGAAAAACCCCTGGCAGTTCAAAATCGATGAAAGAGTAGGATTGAAAGGCTTAAGAAAAACAACAACAGCCAGCTAAAAGTTACGTTACCAAATTCTGTTTTCGCTTTCTCAGAACAGGCTGGACCAATTTTCATCTCTGGTCCACCATCACGCTGGATCTTTAAAAACCATATCTGTCTTTAACGGTCCCTTATCTTTAACGATGCCGAATATGGCAACTTTACGGTCATTATTGAGTGTGCCATAATCGTTCAAATGAATGATATCATAACAGTTCAAATGAATAAAAACTGGTTTTCCTCGATTGTGTGTTCGTTGATTTTTATATTAAATATTTATAATAATTTTGTTATTATAGCGATTTTTTAAAGGGCCCTAATTATGCGCTTAGTCTCACTTTGCTGAAGTGGTTCTATCCGAGACACAGGAGTAGTGCGTCTTGGGTTTTATATCAGTGTTCATTACTTAAGGTCTCCCCATGATGTATACAAAGTTTGGTGCTTTCCTCACGAATTTGCACGATTTTATACTAACTGACTTCACTATTCAGACTGACAGCGGAAAGAGAAAAGACCACGGGTAGACGGTGAGTCCGAATGGTCGTCACGGACGTTTAAGCATTGCGTTGGTCTGTACTTAACAGCCAGTAATGAAAGACGGAATCTCACACGTCACTATCTTTGATGTCTTCAGACTGTAATGGGGAAATCAGACAGTGATGTTAAAGGATGGGGGGCCGGAGGAGAAGGGAAGGGGAGAGGAGGTTAACCCTACAGGTGTCTCAGCAAAAACGGCTGAAGTACTTAGGTTTCTTGGACAATATTTAAACGTTCCAAACTTGAAATAGTGGGCCTGAAGACAGTTTAAGGCGAGTACATTCAAACCATATTGTATTTAATCAGGATTATAACTCAGAAATAAAAAAAATTTAAAAAAAGGACGGTGGAAGATAGGCTCCTCGACATTTCTAGGGTTAAAAATGGTCATTTTACGTGGTCATGAGTTTTTACTTATTGCTTCCTGCATGATAAAGGAAGATAAACATAATTTTTCCCTCCTTGTCCACCGCTCCTTTTTTTCCCGAAACACATCCTTCAGGTTGACCAAAGGGCCGGGGGTTGGGGGGGGGGGGTTGGGAGGAGGCTGAAAATTGAGCCGGGAGATGAAGGACGAAGATGGTCAACTTAAGACATGTCTACGTGTGTTACC
>JBCAUA010178102.1:0-21672 GCA_038406235.1 Peronia verruculata | reverse complement strand
TCTATCTATCTATCTATCTATCTATCTATCTATCTATCTATCTATCTATCTATCTATCTATCTATCTATCTATAGGACAACCCATATGTGAACACTACCATATACATGTAGAATAATGCTGCGATTGAATTGATAAACTGTTTTTTCTTCTAATCTTGAGACGCTGGGAAGGATGTCAGCTAATCTGTTGGGGCGTTTGAGACGTGATGGACTTCAAGGTTAAGGTCAGGCACCACCAATTCTATAACAAAATTATGGTTTCCAGTGAGACCTTAAGCGCTGTTGCCAATGCCCAACATCTTTGTAGTGAGACCATGATCATCCTCTGTGAACAGTCTTGAGTTTCATATCCCACATCCTGGGAATCACTGAATGAGCCATGTGGTCTTTTTGTAACCTAACACCCTCTACTAAAGAACTTCGCACAAATATACACGTACTTTCCTTTCATAGCTCTGCAACTCCGATCTGAAGCAACAACCATCCCAACAATGGTTCGGACTAGGACTGCCCGATTGCTGGACAATGGTCAGCTCATCGTGCTAAATGCCCACATCTCTAGACCTGCCACACCATTCAGACTTCGTAAAAGCATGGACCGACGATGAATTGTTAACTTGGTTCAAACGGTACCAAAGCTTTGCGATAAGTAAGCTCAAATTCTTGTCGTTTACATGGCTTGAATAAAATATTTATAGAACTAATACTCTTTAAAAAAAAAAAAAGACGGAGAGGGAGTAGGTATTCATTACTGTAGGAGCACGCGTGTTATTTGTGAGGCCACGAAAAGGCTGTCAAATCTAAACTGTCCTCTTAAAAAGAACAGGAAATAAGTTATTAAAGCCATGAATACTTTTGTGACAATACTGCGCACTCGAGGATTGTCAGGACGCTCTACAGTATTTGAATGAACGCTGACCGGATTCAAGAACAGCGAGTGCTAGATCACTTCAGTGACGACTCTGCTACTACAATCTGTAGAATGTCTATAATAGTTTCCTGTGAGTAAACTGCCGACCAGACTAGCCTATCTGACGTTGGCTGGTGATGGTCTTCCGGAAGACGGAAAGTCAATAATAATGGGGAATGATAGGCAGAGCTGAAAAAAAAAAGCGGGAATTTAATGATGAATATGCATTAAGAAGACGGAATTCCTTCTGCAAGTGTTTTGCAAACAACAGCAGATCAATCACCTCAATGTTTCTGTTATTCACAGCACTGCAAGTCTTTTCCACAGCCGTGGACAACCTGATGTTACAGTGTTAAGGCTGATCACTGGTGACTTGGCTGAGACTCTGAAATATCTTTGTTTGACCCTTCCATGTGAGTAAACAGCAGCCTTTGCAGCTGGCCTAATCTCCCGAAAGCTTTGGGTTCCTTACAATCACTGGCCACGGCACATTACCTTCCTCAAACTAACGGGGAGTTAATGACAATGTTCTGGTCCTCTTGACCACGGCGGAACCCGGCGTTAGCGGTGTAACGGGTTTATTCTCTTTTCTTTGGGACCTATACTGTGTGCATAATGTTATTGTAGAATCTCTCTCTCTCTCTCTCTCTCGTTCTCCTGCCCCGCCCCTCCCCTTCTCTCTCTATGTCTTTCTCCCTTTTTTTTTTTTCTTTCTTTAAATAAGTGCGTAAATTCGTCTCTGTGTTTGCCTCACGGACCAAACTATTGTATAATATCTGATGAATCGAACAAGTTCTATACTCTTCGCCTCTACATCTGTTTCTCTTTCATATAATAGTCATGACAATAATAATATGACAATCTGGTAAGGTAGTTACTTAATTTGAGCTCAAATCTACATATTTTACATATAATGAGGTCTCAACTAATTATGTATATACATAACTGCGTTTCAAATATTTATGCGGCAAGTGAAACCCCTACTTATGAAACGCCCCACAGCAAATGGTATTCTTTCTTGCGATTTCATGCCTCTGTAGGTGAAACTCACATTCCAATTATGTACACAGATCTATTCCACTGATTTGCTTGATGACTGTGAAAGCATAACTTTCGCAGTATTTATCTAGTATTAGAAAGTGATTTAAATCAGATAAGAATTAATGCTGGAACCGCCGGTCTGAAGATCACGTACATGCCGAATATCTAGATTTACGAGGATTGCTATGCATGAATGGTTAAAAAGGTCCACTAATCATCCCTGAGCCCAAGCTCCATAAAACACTGTCTTTCATCTAGACATTAGCAGTTGGGGCCGTCCTCATGTATAGTGATGGGCAAGGGGCGATGGCGCCGGCTACCTTCTCGACAATGTTCATTTTCGGGTCATAAGCATAACAAACATAAACATATTTACCAGCTCCACAATTCATAAAATGTTTTTCGTTTGTTTGTTTTACCAGTCTACCTTGCCCGAGGTCATTCACATTAGGGTGATGAACAAAATCTCTTCCCCCCCCCCCCCCCTCTCTCTCTCTCTCTCTCTAATTAACTTACACACTCTTTCTCATACTACAGACCAACAGAAAGAAGGGAGCTATTTAGGCGAGGAGTGGAGGTCGGACAATGATCTGTGTAAGCAGTAAATAGTTTTCAAAGTAACTTCACAAAAGAGCAAATAGCAAAACACGTGCTGGATGGAACAGAATGTCTATCTGCTCCCATGGCCTTTACTGCTTTAAAACCCCATTCCCAATGCTGATAGCGAGTTACAAACTTTCTAGGCACAAGGTGCGGCGTTCATATTAAAATCAGCCGTGTCGTGATCTGGAGACTGAATGAATTTTTACGGTGAACGAATCGGCAAGAGACGGAGTCACCAGACTGAAACAGTTTACACGCCATTCGTGGGAAGGAGTGAATGAAGGAGCAGGAGACGATGAATAATGGGATGTTGGAAACTGGACAGTTTTCAACTTGTCGAGCAAGTTCTGTTACCCGCTCTATACATGCCCCTTGTAAAATGTCGATCCCCTTTCAACAACATTGCCCATTTAATGACAATCCGGTTTGTTAACATTATTCAAAGCTTCATGAGAGTTTACAAACACGAGACGTAAATTGGATAAACACAGACCTTGATCTTAACTAGCTATTCGTGCATGGAAACCGATGTGTTAGATTTTTTTTTTTGGGGGGGGGGGGGGGGTGAGCAGCCCTGTAGGAAATCCGTATGATTGTGAAGATCTTGAGAGGACCCTATCTTTGGCACGAAAAGCGAAAAAGCTAGGCTTGTTTACGCCGAAGTTTGCCGGTAAAGAGATGCCACAATGGCCAGCATAAACAACGTGTTTTGTCGGCATTTCCCCGTCACCATTTTTTTCCCCCCTGTCAGAACTGTTGTTTTGGCTGGGCAGAGTGTGTATATACAATGCCAATGTGAACATGTGCACTTGTCTGTATGTCTGTGTGTACGAGGATCTGTTTGTGTCTAATGACAACCAACCTGGGCACGAGAGGAGTTCAGCCCATCTCTACTCAACGGCACTCGTTCTGTCGCGCCGTTCTCGTTGTTCTTGTTCTTGTTCTTCTTCTTTTTCTTCTTCCTCGGAGAGCAGCAGCTGAACATGATGGCGCAGACTGCAAGTTAGCCAATCTGGCTACTAGCACCATCAACTGCACTACTCGATGTCTGTTTCACTTTTTTTCATCTATCCATTTCTGTCGAAATCCCGAGGTCGGTAATCCACTTTTTTTTTTTTTTCAGAACATCACAAGAAGTGTTACATATCAGATTTACAAATATGATAAATAAGCACCGCCCTTATTTCTGGAAGCTCTGGGTTCCAAAATCGAAAAGTCTAGATGAACACAAAACATTCATAATAGGCGAAAAAACTGCCAGAAAGCGCAATGCAAGTCTCGAATGTCTGTCGAAAAGCCAGGACCTCCTTTGGCCTTTTCAGTCCTCCCACCAGCGAAAGGCCAGCTAAACTACACCGTTGAAAAGCAAATTAATGAATTTTCAGAGTATGTAACGGTTACTTCAGGATTTGGGGATGGGGGAGAGGGTGTGAAGAAGTACAGAAAAATTGTTCTACTGCTATACTATAACATAGATTTCTTACATTAGTGATGCACTTGCTGCGCTTAAAAAAAAAACAAAAAAAAAAAACTTTTCATTAAATGGTTCCAAGCACAATTTACTCCCAGTTATGGGCACATACGCAGTAATTTGTCCTCATTTGCAGGTTTTCCGTTCGGTCAACTGACTTCAAATGATGTTAACTTGCTTTGCTGGATAAAATTTGAAAACGAAATGTATGCATAATCTACACTCCTACTTTTTTGTGTTTTCTTCCGAAATGACAAAAGACTGCCGCAGCTCGCTGCACTGAAAAGAATATACATGTACAACTTCGAATTCACTCCACTAAAAGCAGCCATATCCCAGCGGCTTTCGGCATCAGGTACCAAAATTCATATATATCTGTTGATTCACTGACAACACTACATTCAAACTGACCTACTAACTGTGGAGATGTATTCTGTTTTCATGTACTGCTAGAAAAAGATGAGAGCATTATCAAATGGCTAATGGTGGCTCCCGCTGATACAAAAGTTTGTTGCAGACTAACACGAAAAACAATGCACAAAAGCAGGCTTGCCAAGTTACATCTCTGTCATGAGCAATGTGTCATATATTTTTATCTCCTTTATCATGCATGCAACGGCAAGTAAAATGTGCCTGTTTTCTTTTAACTTCCTGCCGATGTTTTAATGAGGAAACATGCAAGATCAAAAGCAAGAGCCAATGATATCAGACAGCACCTTATGACAGCATGCAATGCATAATGACAACGCGATACTATCGGACACCAAGTTGTGCAAGAAACCTGATTTAAATAGCTCAAAATAATGCCAACGAAAAACAACCATACCAAAGCCGTTTGTGTCACTTCAAATTACTGAATGAACAATCATGTCAACGCAAGACTGTTGTAAAAAAATATAACCCGAACAAGCTGGGTTCCAGCTTTCAAGACTTCAAAATACACACCCTTTGACAAACCATTGATTAATGAGTATGTTGATCGAGAACTAAGCCCCCCCCCCCCTCCCCCCCACCCCCACCAACCCCCAGGTATTTTCTGATTTCCGCTTGTCAAATAAAGGGAAATATAATGGCAAACAAACCATGCAAGAAATCCGACATGCTTTATTCATTGTCTAATGAAGAGACCGTCAGATAGCTTAAATTCAGAACAAACTGATACAACCAACACTGCACATAGACATCACAGTTAAAATCCAGTTCACTGATCCTGCGTTTTAAAATATCACACAACATTTTCACAGACTGTACGTCCATGTATTGTTCTCACAAGATCTTCTGCATAATAATTTTTTCACGAACTGTCGTAAATGATTATCGTATCCACGAAAAGGTAGTAGGTAGTGCCGTCAAAAAAATTCCCGCCACATAAACAATGGCAATTCTTGCGCTACTTGCTGTATCCTGACGTTGGTGTTAATTCGTTCGCATCTGTGCAAGTACCTCGCTAATTCTGGGCACAACCAAACAACATGGCCAGCAATACTTCACTCACAATTCTGGCCAATTCAATCACTATGCAAATTTAATGCTGACATGCAGCCGCTCGCGTTTTCTGTTAGACCTAACAAATGCTGCAGCATGACACAAGCACGATGAAGGAAAGTCTATGTCGACAACCGACAAAATGGCCTGGGAAATTGGCCTTCCTTCATCTCCAGAATCACATTGCGCATATATAACGGTAAGCGGATGAGAGCGATTTGTCATCTCAAAGGTCAGACTGTGCCACCAACTACACAAAGACTATCCGAGGGCGTAGAGAGCCAGACGGTTGAGGGAAAGGCAAAGGTGGAGAACCCATTGAAGTTTGCCAGGCTTCTGGCCCTGGATCGCGCGAGCATAATCGTCTTACGCTGTGTAAACAACTTCAGTATGCTCAGCAGATGACTGGAAACAAAGAAAATGTTTGAGGTGTGCACTAGAATTAGCATGATGCCAGGTAATACTTAAGATCTCGTCACTGTTGTTCTCACCTGATATTGTGTCAATAAGTTAAAAAAACAAAAACAAGTTGTAACTGAAACACTGCAATGCTGGCAGATATTTCACGAGTTGTAAAATGTATTCCCCCCCCCCCTTTTTTTTTTTTTGTTTTGTTTGCTCTACTCCTACACCAGTGAACCTATTCCCATGCCCTCCTCCATCTCTCCCTTCTAGTCTGCCATAATCTGCTAATGTTAAACACATGTTTCTAAAAAAAATGGTAACGAAACGTTTAATTCATTCAGATAACCTTCATACATTGGGCATTATTTCAAATGTCAGCACAGAAATGATAGGTAGGGAATCAGATAAGCAAGAGTCGTCAAAACGGTGCGAAACTTGGACAGATGCTAAAGGTGACTGTTACCTGCAGACTTAACTGATGACTTAACTGGAGAGCAACGATTTGCAAAGGGTGGGACAGGAAGAAATGATTCATACACTAAAAGCTTTCCGCACATGAAATGGCCGGAAAACACTGGCAAATGTGTATGTTTGAATGTCACACGCCAATGTTGCTCATATGCGGGCCAAATTTCTGTAAATGATACATACACGGACGGTTCAGAACCCCGAGATTCTCGGTTCCACTCCCTAATAAAAGAAATCCCAGGTACGAAACTGTGTATGTAAAAGAAAAAAAAAATGCGTCCGTGTGTCCCACAGCAGTTGCAGTTAGAGCAGTATACATTCTATCACAAAAGCTATTACGGCAACATATATGACTAAGAGAGGCTTTTGGTTATAAGGTTATCAGGAAGGTCATGAATTTACAGGTCAGGCCAAAACCATTAAAAAGACTCATTCAATCTGGGTTTTAAAGGTCAATGAAAGCCAAACACTTAAGGCATTCATGTCTAAAGTCAGGCAAGTTGTGTCAGGTATGACAAAAAAACTATGTTCTCTAGGTAAGCCTGTAAATGTAATGTTGCTGATATTACCCACTACAGATTACCTAATCGAATCATAGTATAGGTCGTTCACTTATGACGTTTCACTTCCGCGTCCGATCCACTGTCTATTGTTTACATTTCAAACACGGAAGTAAATCACTTATGACGTTTTGCTTCCACGTCCGCCCACCAAAAATTCGCGTCCAAACACGGAAGTAAACACGAACGTGGAAAGTATCTACACAATTCACTATTGGCACCATATGACACATCAAACCAGTGTAACGGTAACAAAGGTGCGCTACAAAGAAGACGTGCAATGCATGTACAATATTTCTCACAATGTGCTTTCCTAGAAGTCTACATGCGTGAGTCTGAGAAATCTTTGCATGTCACCTCTGCAGCTTATATTCCTTTATACATTGCTTTTCAAACACATCTGCACCTGGATTGTAAAGGGTCCAGTAGCTTCGGGCCTACTCTCCCTAAAAGATAAACAGTATGCATCCAAAATCCGAGAACGAACAGGTTCAGTTTGTGCAAAGAATGCAGCTCGCCCCTCGACTTGTCTCGGGAAGCCCAGAAAGCTTCGAACAAGCAAACTGGTAACTTCCATTTATTTCACCTGCAGTTCTTACCTATTGCTCTATTGTATACAACGTCGTGTGCTTCAGTACAGTCGAAACCGTTTCCTCATTACACTGTTCGGGTTCGCGTAAGCACAAATACCGCATGACCAGTGTTTCCCTGGGCTGAGTCTACCATCTTTGAAAAAAGCAGTCTTACATTCAATCAGAATGGAAATGAAACTAAACGTCAGTTGAATAAATAACCAAGCAATGCACTGAAAAACGGCTTATGTGGGCACCAGATGTTCGCGCAGTAGGGCAAACTACTGTACCTAATTTGCACATTGCAAATACTGGAATGTTACATTAGTCAGGCTGAAAAATATTCTCCAAAGCTGACTGTAAGTTGGCAAAGCTCGCCCGCCCTTCTATTCCGCGATAACCTCATCTTATTTTCCTCTTCATAACACAAGGACAGGAATAACAATAGCAACATTTTCTTGAGTTTTGCTGGAATCTAACATCGATACTTTCAGTTAAATCAACAGCAAAATCTGACATGAACCATGCACAATAACGTGTGCACGTACTTCACGAGAGCGAAAAACATTCCTAGTGCACCACCTAACACAGGCCATTATACAGTCAATAAATCAATGTACAGGAACAAACTACAATGCGATTTCAGCCTATTGAACTTTAATTGGAACCATATGGTTTCCCCCATGGTTGTAACTTCTCTTATATTGCTACTCCCTAGACTGCCTTTTGGTTAACCTATTTCTTCCCACCTTTCGCGTTCTTCTAAAGCATTGGAATTTCTATTTAGGTGGCATTATCGTTGTAAGTACAATCAAAATAAAAACTCTGATGTCATGCACGGGAACTCAGTTACTAAACAACCAGCCTTATTCTAGTGTCAATTCACCAGTCACTGATGGTCGCAATCCTTTGGCCAATGCACCAATATTACTCAGAGCTTCACAAGGTATGTGTGTGGTAGCATAAACCAAACAGAATCCATGTAGTTTAAGAAGACTACTTTGCTGAACCACGACTAGAGGTTGCAACTGTTTAAGGCCCAAGGTACACAATGCCATCTGAAGTAGTGTAAAGGAAAGTGTCTGGGGCCCTGGTAAGCCTCATCGAGATGTTTGCAGAGGTGGCGAGCTGGTAAACCTGGCTCTGAACTAACTCTTGCTCATACTGGGCCCATGTTCTTGATACACGAATAGTTCACAACAAATGACACTTGAAACTCACCAGTTAGAGCAAATTATGTACGACAACTTTTTGAATCACACTAGGTGTTCGGCAAAAATCAACTAAACTATAAAGTAAAAACCAAACATCAAACTGACGGCTCATCACGAGAACATGAAGCGTTTAAGCTGAACAATCTGAAAATAATAATAATAATCGCGCTCTGACATAATTTGCATGAACTGAAAGTTGCCTCCGAGATCAGTTGCACTTTCGAAAACGTTACTATTATAGTACAGTTAGTTCCGCTGTGACGGGTGAAATGTAGATGTCCTAAGCCAATAAACTGGCTATTCCAAACTCTGAACGGCGGCTTGTAACACCCATCATCCGGTGAAACTGGCAGGTTGAGTAGGAGAGCTCGGCCTCCAACCAAGCACGCACACAAAGGGGAAAGTGAAAGAAGACGCAGGCAGTAACTGTGGGCAGAAGGACTGAGGACATGTCCCTGTGATGTGACCTACTTACAGGTGCTGTGTACAATCATCAATCTGTGTGCTCTATTGATTCATCCCCTCGCTTTGTTCACTTCCACTTCGCGTTCTTGTGCTCTGCATTCGAGTGAGCGACTCGAATATGACGCAGGTGCAAAACATGTGACAAACAGATAGAAATAGCATGATTTTTAACACGCAAACGGGCGAGGAGACACGAGTCAAATTGCATTATGTCTTGATGAGAATGGCGGAGAGAAATCAACAAAACTGCGTAGAAGGCAAACAAAAAGTTTATCACAGAACAACCCCCAATCAAGATCAAACCCAGCAACAGTAACAACAACAACAAAACCATAAAACCGGATTTCAATGTCAAATAAATGCTCCAAAACCATGATTTGTGTGTGCTACCATCAAAGCAAAAAATCTGCATCGGCCATTATAAAATATACCAAAAGAGTGTTTCACACAAAAAACGACCAAGGCTGACGGGAGAAAACAAGATACAAACTGCATGTAGACTGAGCAACAGGCATTTCAGGAATGACAAAAAATAATAAGAGCAAATTAAAACGCTTAAAGTACAATGCAGCCGCGCATCCTTCTATCAAGGCAAACAAGCTGCCACATAACTATTGGTATGTTTCTTTGAGCCCGAATCGGTGACATACCACGAGTATAAGACTCGAAAAATATATCAACATTCATGTAATATAATAACTAATTCGCTGGCACTTTTAAAATGAAATAAAACGCACACGTACACAAATACACGTGCATTGAGAGAGACTATCTCACAAGATTATTTTGTCCAGTCCAATTTAGTGTTCCAACACTGAGATTGTCAAAGTTATGAAATGAAGTGTCTTCATAAAGTAGAAGGTGAACATATAAAATATCACTACATGAATTCTCTCATAGGATGAGCGATAATCTGTTGCCATTTTAGACCATCCCGCGCCTTGACGATAATAGATCTATCGAACAAATGGTCTGTGTTGGAAATTATATCGAAAGGGAAGCTTGACAACCCCTTGCTCATGGAACAAACAAAAAAAGGGGGGGGGGGGAGGTTTACCATGACTCCTTCTGTTAAAATAATTCGTTTATGCATTGCCAGCTTCAGCCTGGTAAATGCTTCGTGCACCTATGAAAAGCTCATAATTTTACTACACAAGGCTGCCGTTGTCTCGCAAATATGATCACCGATGTGCACCTCACATGTCTGGGTTTCTACAACAGTCGAAACTGGTATGTTTTGCTTTTGTTTTTAAATTACCGAGTGATACATGTGCAAGCTTAGGGAAAGGAACGAAAACACGCATTTGAAACAGACTTGCACACAATTCCAGGGCCTAGGATACTATTCAAGAGTCAGATGTCCAAAACTGTATCTCAATGGCTGATGTCCCTTGAAGTATACTTTTTAAAAAAATAATGAAAATGTATCTTGACTCCGTCTGTTCTACAATGAAAGAAAAGCGAAACGGTGCGAGAGAGAAAGAGAGACCGATGCAACAGCACAAATCTGCAGCCTTGAACGAGTCGTGTGATCCCTTCGAATGGCAGGATCCCGTCGCGTTTGATGGCGATTTAGCAAAGGCGAGTTAAAATCAACCAAGCGATAGATTTGTATCCACAAACCAGGAAAACCAGTGCCTGGTCGCCACTAGACTCAAGTTAGCCAGCCAAGCCTTTGCCGTTATTGGGGTCTGTCAAACTGCAAATGCGGTAGCGATCCTGACAAAGGAACTTCTTTGAATATCCTTCACGTCTCCTTCCTCAAAGTGAAAAAAACAAATAACAACAACAAAATTCTTTCGTTGGATATTGCTGTTCCCTAAGCACATGAAGAGGCAATTTGCAAATCAGCACAGAACGTCTTTCAAAATCAACACCCCCCCCCCCACACACACACACAATACTCTGAAGACAACAATAAGAATTATCAAATTACACTATATATGTCACATTTTCTCTCTTTCAGAATGAGCACTATAAAATTCACAAAATACAATGGTTTCACCGCAATCCACATGAGCGAAGAACTTTATACTTCACCGGACGGCACATACTTTATCTACCAGCTGACAACCAAGCCCATTCTCTTAAGACGTTTCGCCCTCACTGTCTACCTTGGCAGATGTGTCCTCTCCAGCCCTTAGGGAAAGGCAAAGATAAGCTTATCAACAGAAGAGAAAGCCAATAGAACACGGCTGTGATCCGGATTAAGGAACAGGTTTTTGCTTCATATGCTATCTTCCTCAGCTATTGCTATAATTTGATTACTTTGAGGTGGGGATCTCGCTAAACTTTAATTATTAGAAAGAATAGAATTTCTCCGTATTTTACGCAAAAGTTCAGTCATCACTACCTACAAAGCATCAAGTTTCTATTATGAATCAAATATGTAATTTATTTCATTATGTTTCGCTGTAATAACGCCGACAGAATTCCACATCCAGGTACCTTCAATTTGAAAACAATTAAAACCAATAAACAGAACGACTGCGTTCCTCCAGCTATGACAACCAACTGAACAATAATTTTCCTGCCACGTGTGCTTCGGACACAGGGAATAAAAACCGTAATCTGCCCTTAAGTTTCATCAGGAACCCTAAGATAACATGGAGGAAGTGAAATGCTTCTATGAAGCCGCCCTATTACAAATTGCCCAGATAAATCGTTCTGCAATCATATACGGTGCACACATTTCGTGCACTGCTGACTGTGAAATTTGAAAACTCATGGTCCCAATGTCAAACCATGCGACGCTCTATCAATTTAATAGTGCTAAATAAGTTTTTATGAAATAAAATATCTGCAGAATGATTCCTTCTTTTTTAAACACGAGTATCTTCCCGTTAAAGGTGTCACCTCCTATTTTAACCATACCGCCTGTTGACAGATGATGGTCCAAATGTTGCCGGTAAACTCTTGTCGTGTTTAAATCTGCTCTAAATTTTCGGTTACCTTCCAGAGAGAGAGAGACAACATGACATACTATCTCGGACTTCTCGACGAGGAGGAAAGAGAGACATTTCGTGGAAAAAAAAAAGAGAAATTAACGAGCGTGAATATATTCTGCTATTCAAGGCAGATTCAATTCAAACTATCAATGTACATTAAATAATCTGTCTTTATTTTATTATTATTATTGTTTTAAAGAGCATAATGATAATTCATAAAAATTAGCTCAATAAATGGCGAACCTAACGTAACAGATTTTGTTTCCTGTAGTTTGTTCACCCATGGCTGAACCTGGCTAAGCATGCCTGATTGATCCTCCTCCAGCATACATTAATGCAGCGGTCTGCCGTTCTATTCATGAAAACAAGGGCAGGGGAAGGAGTGGGTGGATTGGCGAGTGTGTATGTGGGGGGGGGGGGGGGGGGATAAAGGCTGTTTATAAGAAAACAGTAACATGCAATCAAAATGGCCGTGCTCACGTGTGCCCAGCGCGCTGCCCTACCACAACTCACGATCGAGATTCGCGAGCAGAAGACCCCGAACATCTGTGACACATTTCGTTTTTTTCATTGCCAGCTATGACGTGGAGATACCTTCGTCTTCTAATTCTATCCGCGCTGTTCTCGAAATGCTCTGATACCTGAGAGAGAAAAAAAAAAAAAAATGCCTGCAGTAAAACGTGTCATTTTTAATACGATTGATTTTTGCCCTCAAGTTCTATTCTCTATTTTCTTTTTTTTTTTTTTAAGTCTCCTCCCCTTTGCGATAACAAACGTTTTCATTGCTTCGTGATAACGACGTGGAAAGGGTTTGAGGGGGCGGAGGGGGATGGAGAGAGAGAAAGAGAGAAAGAAGTAGAGACAAAAAAAAAAAAAAAACTAGAATGGCTTGTTGATCGTTCCGCGAGATGTACACAGTGCGTACAGCAGACCAGCTAATAAATCATTTTGTCTTGTTTGTGTAATCCTAACATTTCAAAGTCTCTCCCCCCCCCCGCCCCCATACCCACATCTTTGTTTTCCCCCTCCATTTTTGTGTATGGTGCTTAAATCACTTAAACGTCAACATTTGGTCTTTATTTTTGTTAAAAAGAAAAGTCTTTCTTAAACTTCAGGCAGGAAATTGGGTGAGGCTGAAAATAGAGGAGGAGGAAAAAAATGAACAAAAAAAAAAAGAAACTGTCTTGGAAAAGTCAAAGGGCAGGATTAAAACAGAAATACTACAAGATGACGTAGATTGAGATTTGAGAAAGAAAGAGAGAAAAAGAAATGAAAGAAGAATGCAGAACAATGTTCTATAAAGGTGAATGAATGGAGGAAAAGAGATCAATGACGTCATCAGATATAAGCATAGGCTATACATTACGTGTATTCGTATTTAGTGTGCGTAAATTGGTAACATTTTCTCATAACTTTTCTGGTCTAACATTTCCTATACAGAGGGATGAACTCAAGAGCTGAGTACATTGGATCTCTCTCGATCTCTCTGTATCTCTTTCTGTTTCTCTCTTTCTCTCCCATTCATTGACTCACTGATTCATTCATTCACTCAGTCATCAGTTAATTACTCGCTCACTCACTCATTCAGGTAATTACTCACTCACTCACTCACTCACTCACTCACTCACTCACTCACTCACTCACTCACTCACCCACTCCCTCCCTCCCTCCGTCATTTACTATTTCAATCTTCATCTCACTCTCCTCACCTTGTCTCTTCTAATCTTTTACCCACCTCTCTCTCTCTCTCTCTCTCTCTCTTTCTTACCTGTAAATTCATTTCTCACCTCTTTCTGTCTATCCCCCACCTGAAAACTTCCTATCGTCTAACACCCACCTTGTTTCTTCAATGTCCCCTTTTCAAACCGCAAGAACATCCCCTTGTTGAGTTTTTATTTAGGCACAGACAAAATGCCGGCATGCCCCACATGATGAAACAAACCCTAGCTTGCTCCCCTGTCTTTAAACCGAAGACACACAGAACTGTTATCAAAAACACATGATAACACAGTTACCCTTTGTTGGCTACTGGGCTTCTGTTCCAACCAAAGACCCGGATAGCTCGTTTTATCTACAATATAATCTGGATCATCTTACAGTGTGTCATCAACTAGTTGAAAGCAATGGCCTCTTCATTTTCAGTTTCTGAATCAATTTCAACGTATTTTTTAATCTAATGATGTGCTTTTTAAGACTCATTCAAGAAAGTCCATCGAAATATGTTAGATATAAATGATTAAATACATGGAGATGTGCTATATTGTATTGGCGAACTTTAAAAACACAACACTTCAAAATGATTTTATAAATCAAGTATTGCGTTTTTAAAGTTGTTCAGTATATATGTATTATTAATGTTTATCTCCTCATTTTAAGCGATGTCGAAGTCCAGATTTATCCTGTAGATACACAGATAACTATAACGTTTTATTCAGATCAGTCGTGAATCTAATTGTCTATGTCCACAATGTCAGTTTATGGCATCTTTTATCCAGATGTTGAGTTAAACGCTCAACGGTTAAACGACCCCCGAAACCTTTCCCTTTATGTTTTATCTGCCTTCTTCATTGGGGCGGGTTCAGCCTAACCTGGGCAAATCAAAGCTATTCAAGGGTCTGGCCGGGTGAAATATCAAGATTTACGACAAGCAATTCAAAAAGAAAAAAACGATGAAGAAGAAGAAGCAGAATTAGAAAGGCCAAACAAACGAGTATTTAATGTAACCGACGGAGAAGAAAAAAGAAAGGACACTGAAATCAAAGGCAGAGGCATCAGAGCAGGTCTGAATGGCCGAATAGCATCTCTAGAAACAGATTCGTTCATGGCGTTCTAAACTCTAAAACATCAGAATCTCTAGGATCTCACGGTAAACTGAACAGATCTGTCTGTGAAGAAGTGTTGGGAAGGGTCAACTCCTTAAAGAAAGATGAATCAGAATAGCTTGAGCTCACTTCTCTGTTGCCCTAATGTATCTCCATTTTTCACATTTTGAGATAATTGATGTTTTATGTTTAGCAACTGTTTTTGCACATAGAAGGTAGGACAAAATGATTTTCAAAATATACCTGTTTGGGCAGGTGATCGATGAAATGATTAAAGCATATGGTCGATTTACTCTCCTTTTTTGACATGACATATATATCTCCAAATAGCCCAAAGTGGAGATAGGACAACAAAGAACTGAGCTTCCGACAGACTCTCATGAAAGGGTTAACTGTCACGGCCTTTGAAAAGATACTGTATATAGCAGATTACTTGCTGTAGCACAATTAGTTTTTTTGTAACAATATAGCACAGTAATCAGCACAATAACAGCTTGGAAATAGTGATCTAGAAATAGTGGATATGGTTGTAAGTCATGTCTAGCTACAAACATACGTATGTGTTTGAGTTGTTTAACATGATTATGTATGTGAGCATGTCTCGAATCATGCCTGTATACTTTTTTGTTATGAAAAAATACGTATGTAGTTGCTCCTGTTTGTTTTGAGGCATATTTCGTGTGTAGCTGTTAAACATTGGTTCTGTAAAGCGCTTCGAGGCCTCTGTGTGTGAGGCGCTGTTTTAATGGTCTTTATTAATTATTATAGCAAGAGTGAATCGATGGGCGTGGTCTTGGAGAGAACATTAACCCCACTGATTCATTTTGATCTTTAAATAATGAGCGGTTTAATATGAAATCCCTCCGTTGATTTTTACTCGCTTTCAAATCATTTTTTTTTTTTTTACCTCAGTGCATTTGGTTGGATAAAAGTGTGTATGCTATAAACTCGTGATAACTTTTTTTGCGTTGTCAAAGAGGGTGCTGACAAGTGACTTTCATGTGCTGAGCCAAAATTTTGATGTAATAAATGAACGTTATACTGTGAGGGCATAATTAATACTCCGATCTTATAGTCACAGCGATTTACAAGTCATCGTTCTCGGGACAAACTGAATACTTTATAAACTGATTCGATCACAGGTTGTCACGCACGGGGCAATAAATGTGAGACCCATAACCGAATCCTGTCGTAAATTTTCTGCATTTGTATGAAACCTTGGAGATAATGAAAGTCAGCGGCTTGAATGCTGAGCTTTGAGATCGCGTCCAGGACCGTATCAATGCCAGAAGTGGCCCCAGACCGGCAGTCTCCAGGCTGTGGCAGTTGTTGTTATCTGGCTTTCTGGGGCTGTTATCTTAATGCCTCTGACATTGGACAGTAAGTTTGTGACGTGTCGAGCTCAGGGCCGGAATAGGGTCGACCAGGGCGACGGCATTGTCAGCTGTCAGGCTGTGGGAAAACTGCCTGCGTATTGCAGTAATTTATGAGCAGGGTTAGCGAGCTCTGGCAATTGACACCTCATTTATTCCTTGCCAACCCCGCCAACCCCCTGTCTTCTTCTCCAACCCTTTTGCAACATAATCTCAACGTAGGTAGTGAAGAACTTGATAACACCAAGTGTTGCGTTCATAACGTTATGGCCACTCTGCTGGGGTAGATAACACATCTACCTCTCGACGTAAAAGGACCAGGTTCGAATCCAACGAATCTTTGGGTTGACGTTACTTAGACTTCTTAGATAGAGATTTTTAAATAGTTATTCTTTCAGGATGTAAATACAAGTGATGTTCACAGCCAATAGCTAACTTCAAGAACACTCCGTTCTCTTTGTAATGTAGTTTTATTTCTTTCACACAAATAAGAGAGACTGAAACAAAGCCACCTTAACGAAAGAAGAAGTTCACTTTGCACATTTTAATATATGCAGTTTTCCCCTCCATTTAATGACATTGTTTCTTCTGTCACTCTGGAAGACTGCAGTCTTTAGATTGATATAACCTAGTATATCCTTTATGTATCTTCTCTCTCTCTCTCTCTCTCACTCCCTGAAATGTTTATGTCTTTATTTGCCGTATTCTTCAAAGCTACGCTTTACCAACTACAACTATAATTATTCTAACTGTTCTCTTGACATTATCACTTCTGACAGTTGACGACTTATTAACGTTCATAATTTACATTCCTTAGAATATCACCCAAATCAAAGCCAGCATTAAAAACAAATACACGTCCATCCATTTTTCCCCCTCTTTTATTTTTCTATCTTTTATTCTTTCATAATCTTGTGTCGTCATTATCGTTCTACACACTGTACTTCGTTTCCTGGCATATCTTTGTCACGGGTTGTCTTACCTACGTGTGTTCTTTGCGTTGTCGTTAGTTACGTAATAAACAAGGGTGAGAACTCAGGACAAAGCCCGGTGTAGCTACGTATAGATGCCGAGTCCTGCTGTCTATGGACAGACTATTTCTGACCATGGGGAAGGTAAATAGGGCTGATTCAAGCTACGAAAAAGTAAATACAGATAAATCTGAATGAAGAGGTTTTCTGTGTCTCTTTCCTATATGAATTGAATAGGAAAAGAAGAGGCCCCGGGGGGGGGGGGGAGAAGAGAGACAGAAAGAAACAGAATTTGCATAAAAAATAGAAACAGAAGTAGAGAGAAGAGAGGGCGGGAGGGACAGAGAGAGAGAGAGAGAGAGAGAGAGAGGAGAGATAATAGGTCTAGAGAGGGACGAGATAGCAAGCAAGTGCAAAGGCTATGGGGCCTGTGGAGGTTTGCTTTACAAAGAGAGAAGTTAGTTAAAAAAAAACAAAAAAACTATGGCTCGCTCATGGACTTTGAAAACAAAATCAATTGATCAATCAATCAATCAATCAATCAATCAAGTAGTCAGTCAATCATCCAGTTTTTAACAAATAAATCAAACAGTCCATCCCTGTATCTGTCTATCTGCCGATCTCTCTAGCTGTCCCTCTGTCTGTCTGTTTGTCTGCCTCTTTGTCTGTCGGTCCGTCAGTCTATCTATCAAGCTGTGTATCTATATAGTTTAGTTGTCGTGACCTTATCTGATTTAACTACTCAGTCTGCCTGACTATAATCTTACTTGCAGTGTCTGCCTCGCTCCTCTTATCTGTTTAATCACGGGACTGCCTTATTACCCTAACAGAACTACCGTGAGGTCCACGGGCTGTTATATAACGCAACATAGTCCGAGTTTTGCCTCACTAGAACAAGTTATGCCAGGGGGCAACGACCGTACTCACCCTGGTGACGAACGGGTCAATACTCTGACACCTTACTGACACGATTCTACCGTCTTTGCCATCGCAACATCGAAGCGACAGTCTGCCAGCCTGACACTAATAGAATCTCGCTGGACACTGGCAATCTCCATCAAGTCCCCCGTGTTTAGCCTAGATATTTTCTCTAACACTGTCACGTTGTTTACACGAACCCACGGCCTGTATTTACGGATAAACAAAACGGGGAATTCATTAAACAAATCCCCAGGTAGACCGTCTTGTTTGTCAATAAAGATGATTGGTAGGGTAAGAGGCGTATTATTCAAGAAAATTTCCCCACATGAGAAAACGCCCATTTCCAATCAGGGAGATGCTAGAAATCTTAAGGGCTTCAATCAGTTCTATTTTTCCCCCAACTATTTATTTATCGGTCCGGTTCAAATACGTTCATACTTTTCCAAAGTAATTAGTTTTCCCTATTTGCTAGACTCTTTAGATTAAGGACCAGTTCAAACAAGCTTGCGCTACATCTTGGTCACATGGGAAAAAGCTTTTGCTGCAGGAGTTGTTGTTATATAGCCAGCTTGCCCTCCCACTAATTTTGTTACCGACAAAACGCTCTTATAAAATTAGTTTTTTTATCAGTTTTATTTTCGAAATGCTCTTTTTTTTTTTTTTTACGTGTGGCTATGTGCAACGTTCCCGCTACAATGTATTTTTAGAAACCCCGTGACTGTGAAGTTTTTGAAGGTGTGTTCTCATTATAGCTATAATATAAGGCATGATTTGCTTGTAGTTTCAAAAAATAATAATAATAGCAATAAAATTAATAATAATGATAGCAAATTTACGGCAGTTATAAAGCTCTGATAGGATTTTCTGCATAAGACTTTCTTTCGGCCATCTCACCCTCAAGCCAGACAACATAAAAGAAAGGCATTAAAAAAAGAAAAAAAAGAAAAAAAAAAAAAAGTAACCAGCTCTGTGTTCGTGGCACAAGCTATAAAATCAATTTAGCAGAGCAGAACAAAAAAGGGATTAAGACAAGAAAAACCTGTAGGTGAGCGCACCCTATCTTGCTTGTACACGTTTTTGTTTTGTTTTTTTCATTGGGAGCCAAAGTGTGTCATGGACTGCATTCTGTAAAGGTATGGCAATTGACGGTATTGTTTGCGATCAAAGCTCACAGTTAACGCCCCTCTCTTTGTGAAGTGAGGTCTCCAACAAGGCTTGTGAGCCCCACTCTTGTCCATGTATTGAAATCATCCAGCGGAAAGAAAAGAGGAAAGAGAAAAAAATAGGGCGAGGTTGCGACAGGAGTGAATTTTTAAAGATAAAAAAAAAGGTTCCTCCCTGGTCTGACACACTTTGCTGCCGTGATCGATTCACAGCTTCCTTTGCACGTTAGAATCCCACCATTTGCGGTTAAGTTTGCTTTGGGGCCCTGTTTCATGACGTGTGGCGTTTTAGCTCAGTGACTTGTACTGCGGCCTTTGGAAGCAGAGGTCGGTGGTTCGAATCGCAAGGGTTGCATGTTGTATCCTTAGGAAAGATACTTAACACACAAGGCAATGACTATAGAACCGTACGGTAGAACAGTGTGAGTCACTATGGAGCCGTACGGTGCCATAGTGTTTGTGACTATAGAACCGTAGAGTAAATAAATAGTAGCAGTAGTTTGTGGCAGAAGTAGTATTAGAAGTAATGATTCAAAAGCGTCTAGTGGTAAAAAAAAGTTAGTGATGGTGAGTTATAGTAGTACTTTTTTTTTTTTTTTTGCGGAGTATCTTGTTCAAGTTGATGTAGTGCAGATGATGATGATGATGATGATGATGGTCTTACAGTTTTATTATATTTTTATAAAATGATGAGATGATGATGATGATGTTGATTGGTAGTGGTGGTAGAGATGGTTTTGATACTGGTGTAGTGGTGTGGTGGTTGAGGTGATGGACTTGAGATGGTAACACTGTTTAGGATAATGACTGATTATGCCATAGATCTAGATCTAGTAGGAGACAGAACTAGACTCTAGTAGATCTAGATCTAGATCTTAGACTCTAGTAGTCTAGTTGTAGGGGCAAAGGAAGTAGATAGTCATGGTAGTAAACATAGATCTGAAATAGATCTAAAATAATAGATCCAAACTTTCTATATATTTTGATCTAATTGGCTAATGGTGGCTAATAATCTAGATCTATATCTAGTACCATTAGGCCTAGTAGAAGATCAGATCTGGATGATGAGGTTAATTTAGCTAGATCTAGATTCTAGATCTAGAAGATCTAGTCTAGTAGATATCTAGATCTAGACATTAATTTAGACCTAGATTCTAGATATCAAGAGTCAAGAGCTAGATCTAGATCTAGTCTTAGTCTTCATGAAAGCTGACTGACTCAGATAAGAAGAAGCTGAGTATTTATGTCAACGCGCGAACTTCATCTTGATTCGAGAAACCGTTCCAGAATTCAAATTCTAGATCTAGACTCTAGTCTAGGTTTAGATCTCTAGACAAAAAACAACAACAACAAACAAACAAACAAATACACAATAACATAATCAGCGTAAGGCGAACATAATTGTCAAATTCGCTGAGGTTAGAAAGTATATGACCAATCTCTACCGTAGCGGCCATTGTTGTGACTTTCGCTGGTAGAAAAAAATACGGTTCTATAGTGACTCGCACTATTCTACCGTACGGTTCTATAGTCACTGCCTAACACACAATTTTCCTCAGACCCACACATCTGTAAAACGGGTACCTGATTTACATAAGGGGAAGTACAGTGGCGCTGCACTGCCGCGACTCGGTCTGAAATGGCCAAGCCAATTTCCCCTCTTGGTAGTCAAGGGATGGTACTTTTATTTTACTTTACTTTTGGTTTACACCTTTAGCATTGAGAGCAACAAGATTCTGATTGTGTACATTCAAATTTGTAATGTATCATTCACCTTTTCTCCAGGTACGACTGGTGGCTGGAAAGATCATTTTTCCGTGGCCAGGAATGAACAGATGGACCGAATGATCAAAGAACAAACAGCTGGTCTACAGTTTGACATCCAGTGTGAATGATGTCCCGTTCATTGTTTACCTAGTTACTATGACTACGTCTTAACTAAGGCGCCATGTAAAGTGCTTTAGTGAAGCTAGTGTTCCAGATGTTTGCATTTAAATCCGAAATTAATTTGAATTAAATTGAGAATGTACAAATCCAAGTGGTTAAGGTTTAGTGCCACGAGCCATGTCTGGCAAGAATGGAATGCGTCATTTCTTAAGTTTGTTGGTGTTGATTATGGAATCTGCAACTTCTGCAACTGATAATTTCACAACATTGACCATAGCCATAGTGTTCAGGCAGCTGATTATAAGATAGAGGACAGATCTATCTACCTATCTATCTATCTATCTATCTATCTATCTATCTATCTATCTATCTATCTATCTATCTATCTATCTA
>JBCAUA010177992.1:0-19844 GCA_038406235.1 Peronia verruculata | reverse complement strand
CCCCCCCCCCCCCCCCCCCCCCCCCCCACCCACCTCTGAGGCCGCTTTTGGGAGATTTAATCATCACCATCGGTTTTGGCATGTTCAGATTAGAAGAAAACAATTTTTAAAAATGAAACTAATCATGGTTGCCATGGTAATGGCAGCCATTTTGGATTTTGCTACCTGATATTGCGTAACTTTACCTTTGATAAGCTCTGAACCTTTCCAACCGATTTGCTTGTAATTTTGCTTACATATTATACCATTCAATATCTAAATTTTGCCATGACAGATTTTTGATGAAATGCTTAGTTTGTTTGTTTTTTTTTGTTTTTTTTTCAACAATTTGTTTAAATTAATATGCAAAACGGTTTTGGTTTTTTTTTTTTTTTTTTAATTTGACCCCAAAATCTCAAATTTTTCAAAAACTTAAATTGATATCAAAAACCCCTTATGACAAAATGTACATATTATTTTGTTCTGCATTCATGCTAGATGTCATGATAATCGACTGGGAAGTAAGAAAGAAGATAGCACATTTGTGTAGAAAACGATACATTGTAGTTTGAGAAAAACACAATTAATTAAAAAGAGAAAAATACTCAAAAAATACTTTGTTATCAGGCTTTCAAACTAAAAACATAATTGTTTCACATTCTAAGAGTTCTCTCACTGATTTCTATGATTTATTTTGTCTTTTACTGGGCATCTGCTTGTAAGTTGTGTTGTTTTAAGCGTTATTACTCCCTTACCCCTATTATTAATGGCCTGGCATGGAGCAGTGTCAGGGTCGTGGGAAGCCTATCTATGGCGGCAGTGTCTTTGGTCAGAAATAACAGTATCTTGGCCTTTGATGTGACAAATAGTGCACTACAGTGCTCATAGGACCGTGGGAACTTCATTTTAAAGGTTCGGGTGAAAATTTTCTCTGATTTTTCATGTGGTCAGCGTCTCCATTGATTAGCCAGTGTCCATTTCAGGCACTGGAGCTCCTGATATTGGTGGCAGAGATCATAATTAAGTTTTTTCTACAGTATTTGCCCTTACAAAGCGAAATCTTGTCATTCTGTTATTGAATATGTAATCTCTAGCTCTAGATGAGCCAAGAACTCCATGGTAGACGTATTGGTCAACCATTGAATGACCACCCTTTCAAGGCCTTAAAATGGACATATCAACTTGTTTACCTTTTTTTTTTTTTTTTTAAATATAGCAACACCCCCCTCCTCCTCCCCCCCCCTCATTAAAACGGAATAATAAAGACTATTTGATACTCTCTGGCATCATTATTTATGTTGCAAAGTAATTGAGAGGACTTGAGTATACCATGTGGCTTTGATTTCTGTTCTTTTTTTTTTTCATGAAACATGAGTTCATCATTGAGTAGACAGTAGTACGGGCTGTCTCATACTCCTAACAACTATTTCCATTTAATGTTGAAAGATGGTAAAATGAACTACAGCTATGTCTTTCATTTAACGATAGTTTGACAAAATTGGGGTGGATAAACCATTTTAAGTCTCAGGGAATGACACTTGACAGTAAATATCACAGAGGAGATAGTCGGTACGATACCTCTCCCATGTTATTAAGTAGTGAGTCAGCTATTGTATAAATGACACTGTTGCATTACTTGGGTAAGAAAAAAAATGCCCGCAAAATTGTTGAACTTTGTTTGGGAACTTTGTCTTGAATCTGAGGATATGCAATATGAGAGTGATTGGTGTGCATGATGTAGGCTATGTATCCTTTCTTGATTCGCGCTGCTCATCCTTGTCATATACATCTATTTCTCTCTTGCTGGACAGTGAGTGACTGAGGCAGACAGATTCAATGAAATTAATAGTAGGCGTATATTGTACGTGTATTCTGCAACCGCGGTTGTGAAGGTAGAACTTTTTCTGTCACGAATGAAGGGCCTCTTTTCCATCATCATATTCAGGAAGAGACAAAGTACAAAAAAATGGCACACTGATAGTAGTGATAGAGGAGAAAGTGTAACTTCTTCAAAATTCATGGCTGGTCTACGTGAATTACATACATATATGAGAATGAAGTCCATGGCATCCACCAGTATGCATTTCTTTTTAGTGCACCAGTGGCAATACATTTGATGATAGTGTCCATATGAGATTTCAGCCAGATCGCTTCACAGTATCATGTCATTGTCAGGGTTGTAGCCATATTGATAATAATTATACTGAAAAAGATGAAAACACAGTCACTATATAAACACTAGAGATGTCAGCATCGAACTATTCTTACTGTATGCCACTTTCCAGTGAAGAGATAGAGGCAAAACGAATTTCAGCGATAGATAATGAGCGTTTGTGCACATGTTGCATCATCCACGACAGACTCGTCATCGTAAATCAAAGAGGATCAATATACGTATCAAGATTCAAAGTATTGAAGAAGGTAGCTGCTGCAATAAATACTGATTGTTCTTTAACTGTATCAGTACAAAAGGCCATTTGCTTTGTCAGCATCACTTGATATGCGATACAAAGTGTGACAAGGATGCACCCATAAAGATCAGGCGCGAAATGTGAGAAATATTATCTTGGAGCTGCTCACGAAACATCGTCTAGTCTTAAAGTGATTATCAGATGATATGACTAGGTATGTGAATGACGACATTAACCCTAAACTGATGAATGTTTTTGAGGAACAAACGCGAAGATTTCATTTGGGAGGATGGGGGTGGGGGGGTGATGGAGCTGAGCAATAATATTTGACTGTCGTCTGAAGCGATAACTGACACATCTATACACAATTCACTACATCAAGGCCAACATTCTGTGTGTTGGTTTTTTTTATGCTGTGCTTACCGCTAACTCTGACTTCACTGATACGTCGCATAATAAATTGGCGTCAGGTAATTGAATTTCAAAACTAAATTTAAATCTTTGATTGAGACAGATTGAAGCATTCTCAGAACTCTGGAATTTAAACTTACATATTCTTCTCTTACTTTTACTCTGTTCCCGAATTTACCTCATGTAGTTTGTCCTGCATAACTGCAAGTTCTGTTTTGGGGGGAAGGGGATCTGGAATAATCCAATCTGGCAGTCTCACAGCAATGTATCTTCAGTTGGGAATATCACATGACTGAAAGGCAAGTGACAGCATTAGACTTCCACGTTGTGCTAATGCTCAGTGGGATGTACTGCATTACTGGTAAAATACAATGTGCTGCATCAACCTTGTTGGGTGCTGTCTACACTGTTAGTGTCAGTACCATTTTGCCTGACCATGCGAATAGTGCATTACATGTATGAGAAATGATTTGTACATGTGCACGATGAAATAAGAGAGTGATACTAACAATGAATGGGATCCGGAAAAACATTTTTTCTCAGTGTGTTTGTTTTAGATGTTATTCCAGACTGACAGGCATGTATGTAATGTTTGTTTCAGATTTATCTATTTTTGACAGAGTGCCATATTACAGAGGTCACGTTATTTCCCCTCAATCCGATCAGTGGAATGGAATGAGGTCACTGGTTAGCAACAAAAGCTGTGATGCCACTGCAAGAGTCTGCATGAGGGCCAGGGATTCAGACCAACAGCTGATGCCAGATCCGGGAGTAAACATTGCCAATGGTCATTGTAACTTCAGGCTTGAATTTAAATATGTCTTTTATAACATACAGTAAGGCTAAAGAAAGTACATGTATTAGTAAAAAGATATACATGTATATGTGGTATAAAAGCACCATTAAGTTAAGGAATCTCTCTTTCTTTCAGGTGGTGAAAGGTGAGAGCAAGGGTAGAGGGAGGAGTTATTATTCAAAAGAACTTAATGTGATACTCAATCAAGATTAATAGGCTCAAATAAAGTACATTACCACTTGTCAAGTATGCCTACTGATCAGTATTGTACATGTATGTGACTGATTATGAAAGGTGGGGGGAGGACAGTGAGATGGAAAACTGTTGTGCTACTACTAACTTCTGCCATCCTGCTCCTTTCTTTCCTATTTCTTATCTCAGGGGCTCCCAATCGGTGGGTCGCGACCCCTTTGCCTTAGCAGGTGGGTCACACAGCCTTGCAAAGAAGTGGCTTGGGCATTTATTTTGCTGCTACTGAATAACTATAGGATTTTTTAATAATTTTTTTGTGAGATGTTTTCTTTCGCATTCTATCACAGAAAATAAAATGTAAATCCAGCTGCTGATAGTAGGGGGTTGCAAAGGTTTCAAGCCTTTGGGTAAGGGGTTGCGAGTGCAAAAGGTTGGGAACCACTGTCTTGTGTATTGTGTCATAGCTGGGGAGAGGTTTATCTCTTGGTTATGTCTGGTTCACCCCAAGCGCTAAGGTCTCACATACAAAGGTTTGCCAATTTCAAATCACCACAAATTATACAAGATGAACCCAGACGCTTGCTCATTGTACCGGTACACAACATAGGATGTATCTATGTACGCATATAATACATGTACACTTATCTGCTCCAAGTTTTCTTCATACTCTCAGAACAATTTTGGACAATATACATGTAGATTATATGAGATCCGAGGGAACACAGTTGAACCATAGCAACATGAAGGGGATAGTGAGATTTTGTCATAACACCTTCCTGATAGGTAGAAAATCAATCGTGTTAGTTAAATCTGTTGTTGGCGTCTGAAAAAGTTGACCAAAAAAAAAACAGAGAAGGTATCCCGGGCTTATTATCAGTGCTCGCAAATGAAGATTCCTCCCTTGTATACTTGGCAGTGTACCATTGGCTAGGCTAGGCCATACTGGCCAGAAGGCTCAGTAATGGTGGCACCTAGCAATCTGCGTCATATGTCCACAGGGAACATATGCCATTATTAGACTGAGCTTGGCCAATTTCGGAAAAATTGTCACCTGTTCCACCTAATTAAACACTTTTTTAAGCCCTGACTGATACAGAGGCTCATCTAGGCTGTCTCACACCTTGCTTGTGGGAAATGATTGTCCTCAGAGTGACAGGTGTGCACAAGCTGTCTCATTTTTTTTTCCAATAAGTTTCTTGCCTAAATCGACCAAGCATATATGCTGCATACCATATCCAAGGTACCACTAAATGAATCATTTCCTTCCTACTGTTCATTGTGGGAAGAATTCAAACTAGTGATGTTGTACAGATTTAGTAAGACATGTTTGCTCTACTTCAGTCTCTTGTTGCTCTACAATTTAATTTGGAAGACAGTGTTTTGTGCCGCACTTAGAAGCTTGATCATAGCATGGTCAATCTAGCTTCTTTTTCTTGCACAAAATCTCAGAAGAGTTTGACACACCTTCATGTCAATACCAGCTATTTCTCCCATACTGGTACTCTGTTCACTCTAAGTCTCGTACTACATGTATGTGTATATTGATATAGTACACAAATGTGCATATTCTGCAGTTGTGCTAACTCTGTAGGAAAGACTTTAAATACACATACATTCAGCCTGCATACAATAAAAAGAATAGAAGCTATTGGTGGAAGAATTGGTTGTAATTACAAGAAAATCAAATAACAGCATAATATCCAAATAACTATCAGGACATGACTTGCGAGCCCCGCTTTTGACAGTAAATTTTGAACTCTTAGATGGATTTCTTAAACTGGTAGAGGGATTTAAAAAATTTCTTTTCTTTCTCAAGGGTATATTAGGAATAAAAAATGTTAGCGAAATGTCCATTTCTAAATTTCAAGGGTATTGTGATCAATAAAATAAAAATCTCGCAACTTGTCAGAATTAGTCATTTCTTGATTTTTCACTAAATTGAGCTGTTATCATCACAGGGGTAATGCAATATCACAGACAGCCTGTGCTATTTGTTGTAAAATAATAAACTTCTAGTAGCCAAAACCATGTTAGCGGTGTTATTTTTGTGAAAATGTCACCATTAATGTATTTATTTTGCAAAATAAGATGGCTTGCAGTTTTGCGGTTCTTTTCACCGGCTCTCTACTCCATTAATGTGTGACGTCATATTTTTCCATGCACCTCTGTGCTAGGAGGCTGATCTTATTCAATATGGTGTAAACAAAGAGGCTAAATCTATGATATTCTTCTCTTGATCATCGTTTCTTTTGATTGTAGTTTCGGAGCACTTTAGAGGACTTGAGTGGGCCATATGGCTCTTGATTTCTGTTCTTCTCTTCTGTTCAATAGGATTTTATCTTTGGGCATAGAATTTCTCACTGTTTTATTAGGTAAACTTTCCTTAACCTTTTGAGGGAGTCTCAATTGAGCTGGGCATACTTATTGTGGTGATAATTTCAAACTGGGGCAATAAACCCCAAGTTCAAGTGATATAATGAGAAATAGCACGATGAAGAACCCATAAAAACACCTGGCTATCCTGTGACCAGCAGTTCTCAGCTACACTATACCTCATTGTTTACATAAAAAATAGGCCCACTCAAGCATCCCATTAGTGTCAGGGATGTCAGACTTCCTACTTTAGTATGATTTCCTACTTTTTGACTGTCACTGTCGGTAATTTCTCTGTTGACCCCAAATCCGGTATTATTTACCATAAACATACTTCAGTTTGTGTTTTGCTAAAGAATATAGGCTACCGGTACCAGGAACTTTTCCTACTTTTTCATGTAAACAGATTGACATGCCTGTAGTGTGCCTTGTGGAAAAAGATGACGTCACGCCTGGTTTGCGGTCAGTTACGGAAAACCGAGTGGTCTGAACGATCCTGTTTCTTTAACTGTTAAAATCTCAAATTTAAGAAGCCATCGGCTTCTAACTTATATGTCTGGGGGTTTACAATAACTGTAACACTTCATCTGAGGCAAAAACAAAAAGAAATTTGAACAACAAGATGATGTTGCACTACCCCTTTAACGCAATCACTTTCACGTGGTGAGAGTTTTGAACTAGCTGCAGTGTAACCAGAGCTGTTGCAAAATTGAAGAGATGCAGGGTGACCCCTTAGGGATGGTTAGAATCAGGAGAAAATTTGGCAAATATGAACAGTTTAGCACACAATCAGTTCATCTCACAATATCCTGATATACATTACTTGCAATCTGCCACAAGAATAAGAGGAACACTTTTTGTTCAGAGTCGAGTATCATGGGTGTTCTTTCAATTTTGCAATATAAAAAACATTGATATAAACCATTGTCATCACATACAATCTCTGATTTCTCTGTTTGAAGACAGATAGCCATGACTCATTCTGACTGGCCTTGAGACAAATATCGTGTGATTAATAGCTCAGTTTGTTGTAAGAACCCATTTATGTTACCAATATCAGAAAAATTTCAATGAAAACAGTTTGTTATCCCACCCCACAGCGTAACACAATGATCACGAAGGGCGCTTAGAACTTTTCATGGCAATTCGTAAGTTATGATTGAATCCATATGAAATTTGAAATAGTAGTTATGTTCGCTTTGCCAAGCATTCTGACACACACGCAGTGACCACTATAACAGGCAAGACTGAAAAATGTAAGACTGTATGGAAATGGTTGTGAAATATGACACAAAAACTATTCGCAGAATTTTTTTCTTTTTATTTTTCATGCATGTGCAAGGAAAACATTCATATCACAATAACTGTCTCATATGAACAGTTTTTATGTTCTTGTTCTTTTCATAACATTTTACTTTATTATTGGTTGTTTTTTTGTTGTTTTTTTTATTGATCATGATCATCATTTCATAGCACACTTTTAAGTATGTGAAGATTGCTGTCAGTTGTAGTCATTGAAAAGACCCACAAGCAGTAGCAACACATACAC
This sequence comes from Peronia verruculata, assembly GCA_038406235.1. Classification (NCBI taxonomy): domain Eukaryota; kingdom Metazoa; phylum Mollusca; class Gastropoda; order Systellommatophora; family Onchidiidae; genus Peronia; species Peronia verruculata. The sequence continues at coordinate 12,133 of JBCAUA010177992.1, read as the reverse complement.
TTTGCAGAGGTTTGTTCTGTAGGCCTACATGTGTGTGTGTGTGTATGTGTGTTTTCTATGGGGAGAAGAAGCTTTTGGAATGAAGATGATGTCTTGAAGGACCTGAACATCTTCATTCGGAGCCTTTTAAGTTTGAAATTAACTGGGGAAACTGCCACCACAACCAGTCAATGCCTGTCATCTACACCTGTGTCTCCACCACTGAGTTCAGGGTAATGTGATACCAAGTCCAAGGTGAGATGTGCAGTGCAACAAAAGACGAGACAAGGGGGGTGTAGACGAAATATTGCACAGTGGATCTAATTAGGGCGTACAAGTCAATTTTACAAGCCTTATTCAATTTTAATTGCTATCTTTTTATTAAAGAGCTAAAATGGAGCCATTTCACCATATACTTTACTGATTTAGATTTACTGATTTAGATGTCTGTTTCAAAAATGCTAATATTTTTTTAATTTGATCAAAATTTAATCTTTTTATCAACTGTCAGACACCCATCCTGCAGCCCCGTTACATCACTGACACTGCACTGTCTGGGAGGCACAAAACTGTGGCAGGAAAATCGAGCAGGCTGAATATTTTGACGAAAGGACTATTCAGAATGAATTTCCTCACTTCTTGCCGTTCACACGTGGCCTCTGCATTGTCGTTTACCATTTCAGTTAAAACCACCGCTTTCGTGTGTAGGCCCTACACAAATCACTTAGTTGATGAGAGGCAGTGGTTATACTGTATTATATGTATTCCATTCAAGAGACCCACTGATATAGTAGGCCCTACATGCTTAAATGACAGCAATAACAAATATCACCAGATAACTTGGATGTCAGTAGACAGTTTTGCTTTGGGGGGGGTCAGACTAAACTGACATTACTATCACAAATAAGAGATGGCAGGAATTTTTAGGTTTTGCTTTTCTTCACTTAGCATAGTTTCTATGGTAATGGTTACAAAGAGATAGAACCTGCCTCCAGTGATTCACTGTGTCATGAACAATAATGATCCAGGAACAGATTTATAGAATTATGACTGACCAACCAATTCAAGACTAGTTTGTTGGGTACAGTCCAGTTCATCTTTATTTTTATCCGGTAGAGGGGGATAGGATTACAGGTATTATCATAAAAAATCTAGGCTATTAGTATTACCTAGGATGCCGTTGCTCCACACTCTTTACACTTCAAGAATGTATTGGTGATGGGAAAAAGAATCAATCATACCGGTATTGTAATAAGCATTTTCTTTTTAGATGGAAATTTTATGCATCACAAAAAGGATTTGTCGCTGAACAGTAGTGGAATACAATATCATACAATATCATTATGTGCAAGTATTGGCCAAATAGTTCAGTATGGTGATGATATAAAATTTTGAGGGAAATCCTCTGCAAGTTTGTGTTGTGAAATTACAGTGGTATGTTATCAGTGTACAAGGAAATTGCCTTATTTGACCTCTGAAGATCCATTTGAGATGTGATAAGTCAGGATGTCTTTTTACATTTCCACTTGTTATAAGTTTTGTTTGTGGCAGTAGTCATTTTACCAATTTTACCAATAGATGACATAACACAAAATGCCATCGATGTACATGCTCTGTTTTCTTCTCGGTTTGCCAATAATGTTAAGTGATTTTATGAGTATTCGTATGTTGAATTTTATGAATATGTGGAGGGCATCAGTTTATCGGTATTTTGTGTTGCTGTACATGTATGGTAATGTATGAGAGCTCTGTTTTTAATGTTTGCTCCTATTGCAGATACCAGAAGTTTATATTACGGCCATAAAATTACATATATATGTATTTCTATTACTAAAATAAAAAACTACCATAAAACAAGTTGGAAAAAGTCATTTCTGGACTTTTTTTAACTGGTTTCACTCCAAAATAACTTGATGTTTATTTTGCTCAAGGTTATGTGGTTTTGTTGTTTCATATGTCTTGCACCTCGTGCAAATGAATAGGAAATCGCGTTGGGCGTTTACGAGTTGAGCATTTAAAACTATTTCCAACTCAGATACCAAACTTTAATGGGTTTTGTTTTTTTTTTTTAACAAAATGAAAACAATCTTTTTTAACCTGAAAAAATACAAATTTGATATCCAAGTCAGAAAATAGTTGAAAATGGCTGTAAATCATAATTTGCCTGGCGTGACTTCTGACGTGCACAAGGCACAAGACAAATGATTTAGACTGCTTCATTTACATTTACTTTCTTTCTTCCAAAGGATCTTAGGCCCATCCTGTCCTTAATGTCTCTTCAAATACTTATGTGATTTATCTAAGACTGGCCTTTTCCATTCCTTGAGCTTCATCATGTCATTCAACATGATTTATAAATTCAACATAAAACCTTCAGTGCAAACAATTTTTACAATGTATTTTTGTTAAACGAAGCTGGGCATGTTGTGAGCAAAGTTTTAAATATTCATTCACTGATCATTTTGTTTTGTTTTGTGTTGCAGGTGTCAGAAGCAGAGATGTTTTATGAGAAATTTATAGGATGGACATACATGACATGTATATTTTTTAATAACTTAGTGTATATCTTGATAATAATGTATCGATGTATTTTTCCTTTTCACTTTTCAGCTGCCTCGCTCATTCCAACTCAGCTAGTGTATAAAAAAGGACAGGTTTTCATATTTTACTCTGAAGTTATGTTATAGACTAACAGTCACAGTAGCCTTCTAGGGTTGATACATGTACAATGTATAGCTTTTCTGAAATGAGGCCTTCCTTTTTCTTTTCTTCATCATGAAAATCTGCATGAATGTGAATAAATTGTTGAAGTGTGGATGCATGGCCATGATTTACAGTTTGTATGTCTGAAATATGTTACTGTATTACTTCTGTGTGTCTGAAATATGTTACTGTATTACTTCTGTTGAGTACATAGATGAGAAATGTGCTCTGCATGAAATGGTGGGAATGTTTTTGACTAAAAAGGAATTGAGTGGGTGAAATAAGTAACAAGATGAAACTGAAACTAAACTGAAAATACTCGTGAATGGGAAGAATAGTGTGTGTGTGTATGTCTCGCAGCCAGAAAATGTGAGGTATAAGTTGCTGGGCTAGAATGGAGAAATTAGGCTGTGAGTGTGATGAGGGGGGTCAGACATCAGTTTTTTTGTTTTTTTTTATCACAGAAGTTGGAAGTGCATTCATTTCTGAACAAGACAGTATTGTTCTTACCCTTGATTTATAAATATTTCTTGATTAAAATCTGGTTTTTGTGGGGTGGGTATGTGGATTTATGCGTTGGATGGTTCATTTGAACTGGATTTTCTGTCAATTTTGGTCATTGGTGGGAGCCCCTCCATTTGTCTTTAAACTGCAATCTCTGGCTAGAATAAAGCTTGCTCAAAACCATTTTCACCATCTGAAAGAACATGAAATAAACTTTCACCTGATAACACAAAACCCCATGTGGTGAAAAATTGACATACGTCTCACTTTGACTGGCTGTGTGACATACTGTATAATATAGAGTGTGATATTGGCAGGAATGGGTGAAGATGGGATTGCTGAGGGTGAAGGGAATGGCAGGCAGTGGATGCCTTGACTATGAAAACCATTATGTCCACTTGGTTGCATTAGTATAATATGAGATGTGAAAGTGTGATAATCATGGCTGTGAAAGGCAGGACAGCAGCTACCATCTTCATTGTACACGTGTGCGATAAATGTGAGCTTTGTTATCATTGTCCGATTACACCATGTGAACTTTATTGAATCTGTAGGTGAAGGGATGGTGGGATTAGGCTGAATTGTCAAAAATATATTGGTAACTGTGTTTCTCGAAGGTTAAATGGATAGGCCAGTCGAGAAGGATATGTGTTATTTGTTATTATTGAGACAAATAGAAATTCTGAAATTCATCTTTCACGTTTGTTGTACTTTTGCTCCAGGGGAAGGTGAGGTTAATATGATCTATGAGTGAAGCATGTCACATTATAATAGGATGGCTCAGGGCATTGGTATGCAAATGCCAGAAATATGTGCTCTCTATATTTCTTCCCCCCACCCACCCACCCAAAGTTGCTTTCACACCCTTGCATTGCTTTGGCACCCTAGCCAGTAGGGTGTCATCTGCAACATCTGTATCATAGATAGTTGCACAGTTTAGTCTTTCTCTAGTATGTGACATGATGAGGTCAGTATGGCCTTCCTGAAGAAAAGGGAGATAGACATGTAGGTGGAGTAAAATACTGTTGCAGTTTGAGAAGTGATGTACTAGGCTACCCAATAAGGCTTGTCTACTCCATTCAGAATTTGGAACAGATAGGAAGGGGAAAATGATAGGGGTAGAATCATTGTTTTATCGGAGTGACTACTGCGGCCTTATGGAAAGTTTATTTGGGTTAGGACTAGCTGAGCATTTTCAGCCAGATTCATCTTGTTACTATAAAGGGTGTGTGATGAATGCTATTCACAAGTCAACATAGTTACTTGCCTGTGTTTTTTATGGCTTCAATAGACTTTTGATCTATTGTGGCCACTGACCACAATAGCCTCTAGCTTATTTTATTTAAAGTAAAGTAACATATTTTGTTATGGTATGTTTCTTTTCCATCTCTTTAGGTGGGACAACACAAAGTTTAGAGCAGTGAGACCTGCTTGAGTATTCAGCTTTTGAAGCAAGCTATGGGGCATTGCTAACTATGGTAAGATTTGAATACAATATATTTGTACATGTATGTCAAAGGTTCATTTTACAAATTTCTTTTTTTTTTTTTTTGTATAGATCAAAACAAATTGGAGCACAGTATCTGTTTCCATTGTCTTCCATGACAGTTTACAGTCATTACAGTTATCTCAGTTTCTGATGTACTGCCATCTCAGATGTCTAGTAAACATTGTGTATTCGAGTCGTGGTATTTTGTAAATAACCTCTCATGTTCACGTACAAAAAAAAACTTTGTGAGGATATCATGTGCAGCAGCCAACACTGTTCTCGGTGACGCCGACAGATACAGATACAGTTCACGTACAAGTGCATGAAATGCCATTATATAAATCATTGCCATGAGATATACTCTTGTAATCTTACTGAAAAATATTATCATTGGCATTGTCTCCTCTCCTATTTCCACAGCCTCCGATAGATCCAGAGCAGTTGTTAAAAGCACTTGGTCCCCTGCTGTCAGACAATGGTGGAATTAAGGGAGCCCAGGAAGCTTCTAGGATTGCTAGGTAAGTTCAACCTTCAAAACAAGCTTTAACAACAGTGTACCGTAGTAAGACTCGAAGTATTAAGCTGTGAATGAAGTTTTTTTTACCAAAAACCAAAAAATGAATGGGCAAATATTGTATGACTCTCACACAGTGTTGGGGCTCAAAGTAGAAGGGGAGAGAGAGAAATATGGTAGAATTTTTGTAGAGTTTCCTTGGTCTGTTGTCTATTACATGACATTCAGTTTTGATTTGCTTTTTTTTTTTTTTTTAAAACATGTTATCTTTATTTTTCAGTGTGTGCTTTCTTTAAATAGCTATTGTTCATTCCAGTGGCTCATAACTCATTGAATATTAATCATCCATATAATTTGGCTAATAAAAACAATCTGCTGCTTTACAGTTTGATGAAAGATGCAAGTAAGCTGGTAACAAGATGTGTTTATCTCAATATTTTGAGAGTTACCTCTTCAAAGGAAGCATTAGACAAGTGAGTTAAAATTTTAACATTCAAATTATCTGTTTGGCAAAGTTATAAAAAAAAAATTATAAAAGATGAAGGCATAGGTTCATTAGTTACTTCTGGTGTTTTCAACTGTTTTAATGAATCAACAAATGCAGTTGTTCATACAATTGGTATTTCAGATAAAGCTGAAATAAGTTAAACATTTTCGGAGATTTAATATCTGGATTATTTTCGCCACTTCTTTTTTCATAATGCATTAAGAGAAATGTAGTCATTTATTTGTATGGTCAGTGAATGCTTAATGTGGATAATTATCTTCCATGATAAAAAATGTGGGAGAAAAAAAAAAAAAAGAGCAGCATATATTTTTTTAAATTATTTAGTATAATTTTTGCATTGTGAACTGTGAAAACATTCCTACACATATAATATTAATAGCAATGCTGCCAAATGTTTAAAGAATAATGCTTTCTGTGGGACCCAGAGATAATGATAAATATGCCTTAAAATGAATCCTTTTCCTCTCACAAATTATAAATACTTTGCCTCTCTTTCTTGCCAAGAAATTGCGAATGTGTAGTATCTGGAAATGATAAAATATATAATGCATATTTCTTTATATAGTACAGTTAATGAAGGAAGTGTCAAGTGGAAAAAAAATGTAGCTACATCACGAACAAAATTAAGATCTGATTTTCATTGCATATGTCTCTCTGAACGTTGTCATTTATATGAATAAATGACATTCAGGCTCACCACTTGTAAGTCTGTACTTTTCTATGTCTTCAGATTTTTGGAAGTTGGTGGTTGGAATACGTTAAACCTGTGGCTAGAGATCGCCCGAGATGACAGCAACGATCCTCTGCTTGGGGAGGTGCTAGAGGTCTATCAAGTCATGCCGGTTACTGTTGGACTGTTGAAACAGAACAGTGCGGCAAAGACCATTAAACAACTGACTAAGGCAGAGAAAGAAAGTAAGTGGGCATCGGGTCTGTGGTGTGAGTAGAAATATTGAACAGCTGTTACAAAACTAGACAGAAAAGGTTCAGGGGCTTAATCATATAATTTGAGTGAAATGTGTGTCAGAGCAGTGAGAGGTAATGTTATTTGAGAAAAGATTTTGTGCTGTTAACATGAAAATGCTAAATATCAAGATATGTGAAGGTAAAAATTTGCTGATGACAGTTTTTAAAACTGATTTTGGCATATTAAGACACAAAAATTGTAATTCTGTAATGGTTAAGTTTTAGTTAATGATATTAAAAACATGAATATAGATTTTCATGTATTAGTTAAGATGGCATGTCAAATGTTTCGTTAGGATGGCATGTTAATGTAATACTCAGGCCATACAGGGAGTCAGATTTAGTAACTATTTTGTTGGACTAATATGACTCTTTTTGACCATAGCCAAGGTAGAGCTCATTCTTCGTGATTTTCCTCTTCTTTTATGCTGCCTTTTGCTCTGAATGCACCAAAAGTTTGGGGTTTGATGACATTATGCCAATGGTTCTTGTAAATGGCATTGTTTCACTTATGAATTTCATATTATGTTTTAATCAGTGTTTTTACTGATAATGTCATTGACATTTGATTGAATTTTGACAGAAATCAAAAGCATGTCATCCACATTAGTGGACAGGTGGACCAAGATTATCAGAGATCAGAATAACATTGATGATGCTGAAGGTGAGTTATGCAAAATTTACAGCATTTTTACCTATTCATGGAACAAGTTCATGCTGCTGAGTTCAAACCCATATTTTGTATCAGTCATTTTTTATTAAAATTTCAAGTTTAAGTATTATTTGCAGAGCAATAGTGTAGAGCTGTTGCATTCTCAGTGAGATGCATGCAACATCTGCTGCATGTGCTTGAAATTGAGGGCCAGGGACAAAAATAAATATTGTGATTTGTGAATGTTGATAGACTCATTTTCATTTGGCAGGATTTATTAGTTGCAAGTAATGTAAACTGTTAAAGACAGTTAGTGATAGTAAGCAAGCAAATATATCCATATATATTCGACTTGCAGTTTTTCACTCCGTGTATTGAAGAACAGTTGGGATGGTTTTTAATTTTCAAATGTTGTTTTTTTTTTTTTTTAATAGCACCTTTATCTCATCTTGTGTTCAACATGAAACTAGAACAATGCACATCAAGCTATTCTAAAGCTTCTGTGTCACCCGACTGGCATATTGGCAAAGTATGGCAAAGTTTAAAGCAGATCACATATTGAAGGATGTCTTTTCTTTTCTATTGTAGTCTCTGTCTCTTTTGTTGTTTGTTTGTCATTGTTTTTCTTGTTTTGTTTTTTTCATTTATGTTAACGCCGATTGGGCATTAAAGTTAAGATTAAGCTTTGATCAAACTGCTTTCAGTATTTTTTGTTCATGATAATGATACTGAGAAAGAACTTTGAAAATGCACTTCGAAGATGTGCATACTTCCTATAAGATAGTTTTTTGTTCATGAATAACGTGAAGCTATAACTTTTATTAGTTATTACATATGGACTGTCTGATTTACTGTTCTTTTAATTAAGATAATACAAAGGGTTGAAAGGCACAAACATTGTGGAGTTGATTACTGCACCAGATATTTTTGTACAGAGCAATGTTTGTTTTAATGTATACTGATTTCTTTTTTCCTACAGAAAAAAAGAAAAAGAAAAAACGAGACAAGGATAGGGACAAGGAAAAAGAGAAGAGTGATAAAGATAAGGAGAATGACAAAAAAGAGAAGGATGAAAAGGAATCTGATAAGCACAAAAAGCGAGATAAGGATGGGAAAGATCACCACCACAGTCAAAAAGATAAAGACAAAGACAGACACAAGGACCGACACAAGGATAGAGAAAAGGATCGTGATAAAGATAAATCTAAACGAGATAAATCAAAATCCAGTTCAGATAGTAAAGACTCATCATCAAAAGATTCATCATCGAAACAGCAGGCATCATCTTCTAATTCATCGACTGACTCAGCAGCATCCATCAAAAACAAAGACTCTAGTAGCTCTTCCAAAAAATCATCTGTAATAGATGATGTGAAACCACCAACGTCTACCTCATCATCATCAAACTCATCAGGCATAATTACCACTGAAAAAACAGATACAGACACATCTAAGACAGATGAAGAGTCACGTCGGCGGCCAAAGACTGTGAAACAGTTAGTCACGAAGTTTAGGTCAACTGGATTATTTGATGATGAAGAGGAGGACGAACCAGAACCTGAACCAAAAAAGAAAATAGACAAAATACCTATGAAAAGAATTGGGTGAGAAACTATCACTATGAATATAGTCCATTCCTTTGGTAAAAGCAGTAAATTGAGAGTGCTCTCTTTGTTAGTTATCTGGAAAGAAAGTTGAACTGGTTCAGAGATAATGAAATATTTTCTGTGTTACGGATTTTTTAGTCTTTTGACTTTCTCAGTTACTGTATGAAAACTTGCACAGAATACCTATTTCAGGACCAAAGACTAGACATGACTTTCTATGACTTAGTTATAATGTCCGTATGGCTAAAGAAAATTTACTCCTAGGTTGATACAAAACATAACTCTGGACAAATCATTTGACTTTTTAGGGCATTATTTTTTTTTTGTTGTTGTTGTTGTAATTTATTTTATACTGACATAGTTTAAAAAAACAAAAAATGAAAATACTCCAATTTTCAATCCCAAAACAGATGTTGATCCCAACAGTAATACAACAAAATATAGGGATGAACTCAGTCCAACAAATAATATGTACATGAGAGCTTTATTCAGTTTTATTCTTGTATGATAATTGATGTGTGACAATTTGTAATTTGATGATCAGTGTGGAACATAAGTTTTTCATTCACCTTTGATCTTTTTAGGATAACATTTCAAATTGGCTATATGTTATAGATAAGATTCAGTGCTTGCTTTATCAATCCTGCACTTAGCCTTTTGATATTTTCAAGTACAATCACAGTTCATCTTTGTTGTTGCAGCATTGACTATAAAAGTGAGGAATTATCTGAGAAAAAGCCAAGACTGCAGTTATCAATGCCCACTCTCACACCAGCAGGCATGGATGGTTCTGTAACTACACCACCAGAAGTTACTCATGGAAGGATTAAAATCATCCCACCAAAGCGGCGTAAGCAGTGCTCAGTGATATATCGGTTTATTAATGTATCAGTATTTATGTATCAAAAGTCCAGTAAATGCAGAGAGTTTCAATGGAAATTACAACATAAACAGGTTGGGTCAGTAATGTCATTGTATATTAGTGTCTTTGTCTTAAGAATGGCAAAATTGTTCAGAACTCAGACCTTATCCCCTCATGTGTTTTCTTTTTTTTCTTTTATGATGGGGATGACTAACTGTTGTAATCTGATGGTACTGACATTGTACTTGTGGTATAGATAGATGATAGTATTAAAGCAAGTTTGTGATTAAATGATAAATAAAAGAGAAATTGTTTGCATTCTTAATTGTATGTTTCTGCAGCAAGTCTCCATAAAATGAGTGATACATGAAAAAAGAAATGGCTATAACTGTTGTTTGTATTTGTTTTCCCCCTTCACAAGTTTATGAGCCTCAAAATTTTTTATTATATAGCATGACGTGTTCTGATGCAAACATTTTCAAACCTTATTAGACAGTTGGTCTCTGGTTAGGACTGAGGGCATAAGTTTGCAACTTCCTCAAAGATGTAAAAAAAACTTTTGTTGGTCCATGAGCACACGAATATGACTTATTTTGCTGCTGTTTCTATGTCTCCAGCCCCAGCTCATGAAATTCAAGAGAGCAATGTGTTCATGGATGCCTTGCAACAGTCCACATACTCAAGTGGCATGAAGAGGAAGAAGAAGCTGGTGTCTCCCTCCACTGGTGCAGCCCCTATACTGATGAGAAATTCCTCTGCCACATCCCCACCTCCAGCTACATCCCCACCATCTGCAACATCTCCACCCTCCAACAATCAGGGAAGTGAGACAGGACCCACCTCTCCTCCATTATTATCCCCCACCACAGCTATGGCTCAAAAACTGCCATCAGTGCCATCCGTAAGTATGGACCATGTTCATTCTTCTTTTCTCTCATTTCTGCTTTGCCCAGTGGATATTGGTTGTAAATCTTAAATATGTCATTGATGTTGAAGAGTGAGCTGTTTTGTTCCTGTAAGAGGTCATCTAAACTCATGCAACATTTTATAATGTTTGTCATTTCTTTGCCAGAAATTAAGACTTAATTCAGGAACAGATCTTTCACCTCTGTAGATCAATTACAAACATAAACAGAAAAGACTGTGACAAACAATTCCCCTGAAAGTGAGGAATATTGAAGCCCCAAACATTGCTTTCCTTTATTTATAAAATTCAAAAGCTACTTCAGTGACCTTTCCCCATTAATTATTGAGCTCTGAATTTGTTGAAAGAGATCCATAGTCATATTGTATACGGCAGATCTTTGTCAAACTCCTTTATTTTGAAACTGCAAACATTTCAGTTTTATCGAGATACTCTAGAAGATGTGCCAGAAAGTGCAGAGGGTGAGAAGAAGGGTGAGGAGAAAGAAGATGACAGCCCACCTACACTGGAGAGTATGGAAACAGATCTGTCACCTCAAGAAGAGGAAGCGAAAGAGGGAGAAAGTCTAATGGATGTTGCACTTGAAAAAACATCAGGTAAGTGTCAAGGTATACTCAGTGGAAAGTTTATAAATCTGAACTCATTGAGACCAAAGATCAGATTCATACATTGCAGAGGATAAAATTCAAAATGTTTTCACATTTTTAACTCGGATTTCTAATTGTAATTTAGTAGAGAGAAATGAATATCTAACTCCAACAAGTATTTGTCTATTCGTGTTGATTGTCTTTCAGCTTAAGTTGAGACAGAAAGAAAAAAAATAATCAGCTCAGTCATATTTTATTTAGTCTGTGTCATCTGAATCAGTAAATAATAAACATAATTTATTCATTTGCATTTACCTAACTGAGCATAGTTGATATCTGGCAAATTGCATCACTTTCAAAATCACATCAATATTGATCTATGTTATCATCGCAAGCAATAATAATAGAGATTATAGTGCTTATCCCTGTTAAGTATTGAGCTGTACAAGATTGACAATCTAGTATTTCCCTGATCAACGCTAAGGAGACACTCACAATGTTTTCAGCTTCCAGGGAAACATACAAGATGTTGCTTCTTAGGCACTCAATACCTTACAACATTCACTATCTAAAGTTGGACACCCTTTTTAACTGGGGTGGAGTTAGGAAATGTGTGTAAATTGCCTTTCACAAGGACAGAATGGGTGGGTCTTTCAGGATTCGAACTCGTAACTTTTCATCCTAAGTCATTGGGCCAACCATAGGCCACCGACACCAAACATTCACTTGGAGAAGAGGCATTTTGGCATGTAACCTCTTGTAAAGGTGCAGACAGAGTAGAGTCGCTTTCCCCGCACCTTTTTGCCGTCAGGCACCAAGCGTCACCAGCCCCATTTG
>JBCAUA010177884.1:0-21687 GCA_038406235.1 Peronia verruculata | reverse complement strand
CCCAACTTGAATCTTCAGTTATATTCATCAATGAAAAATTGTAAGATGCCTGAAGGGGGCTTTTTTTTTTTTTTTAAACAATTAGTCACTCAGTTAGGTGAATGGGTTTGGCTCTGAACACAGACTGACTCTCATCTGACCTATTAATTACATGTACTTGTGTGTTGTACAGAGTGAGTTCCAGCATCAGTAAGAGCACAAATCCAGCGTGACATCTGCAATACCATCTATTGTTCATAGTATGAGCCTTTATATTATCAGTACACGCGTAAACGTGTGCGTATTTGAAGATATTCGGCTTCATGAGGTCCTTATAAAGAGTCGTAAGGTCCTTGAAAAGTCCTTGAATTTTAAGGCATCTAAGGAGTGTGAACCCTGGAGATAGATACTTGTACCCTACTGTATTTGAAATCTCAAGCCATCTCAAGACATCACTAGTACAAAATTTTTAACACACAGAATTTCATTGCCTGACTTTAAATTTCATTAGGCCTCTCACTAGCATGGCTGAAATTCAAATTTGAATGTTGTCAGACTTGAAGACATGAAGATCTAAACACAGCAGAACTGTTGCAAAATAATTTTTGTCTTTGCTACAGGTCTGCAGGGTCAGATATGGACAGAGCTGGTGCGCACAGCTGATCAGTTCCATAGCATGATCTTTCCTCGATTGCTGGCATTGGCCGAGCGGTCCTGGCACAAGGCAGGCTGGGAAGAAATGGAGAGTGACAAAAGGAAGGCAACCCAGGAAGAGGAGTGGTCCTCCTTTGCTCACACCTTGGGACAGAAAGAGTTAGCTCGACTGGAAGCAGCTGCAGTGCCTTATCACATCCCGCCACCAGGAGCCAGGTACACACAGTCTTACACACATCTATAGATGAAAAGACAGAGAATGAAATGAAGATGCAGTTGATGAACACAGTCCTTGCATTATTTGATTCAGACTTCCTTCTCAAATTAGTTGTTTTGTGAATTTCCCTTTTTTTTTTTTTTTTTGTCCATTTGATCAAAATTTATGTGAAAATCCACTTTGCAAAAACATCGGTTTTATAAAGATAATTTACTCATGAATTAGAGGCTTTTCTTGTTTTGCATAATATGCCCTTCTTCAACAACATACAACTGGGTGGGACCAGTTTCACAAATAATGCTGCTTTCGTTGCTACTTTGGAAAGATAGCGAAGGGAATTTTCTTCTTTAGTCCTAAAGATTTAGTGCCATGTGATTAGTGCATATTTCCCCTCTTCCTAGATTACCTTTTTTACTGAATGGTACTTGATTGCAATTGACTCTTTTCTTTCTCCCACCCAGAGTGTCCAGCGATGGTCAATTAGAACTTAGGAGCTGTTATCCTGGTCAGCCCCTGTCTTACTCAGTGGACAATGGTCAGTCATGGCAGCCTTTCCAGAGACCTGTGGATGTTGTGGCCCATGATGAGATCCTGGCCCGGGTCAGGTAGATGAACTTTTTTCTCCTCAGCCATTTTTTTTTTGTCAGTCACCCAATTTATTTCCCTTTGCCAAGTGCCAGAGACAGGAACCAGCACTGGAAGAAAAGAACTAAAGTCAGTTTTTTCAATTATTATTGTTTGAAACATGTGAAATAAAACGATGTGAAAGAAAGGTCTTGGCTCACAGTCGTACGTTCCGTAACCGTGTGGGTTGTCAGGAAACCACTGAAGGCACTTATTTTGACATTCCCATCTCTGTCAGTCTCTGATGTGGGTGTGGTTTGTGGTAAAGGTGACTCCCATCCACATGTTAGAATTATCAAATATGATAAACGCATTTCATTACATCATGATTTTATTTTAGAATTTTCTGCTGAATATGTGTTAATGAAAGTAGCATAGTGATTTTTGTGTTCTTCACAATGCTTGCCAAAACCTCAGTTTGTTTCTGATATGTCAGGTAAGTTGAACAAATGCAGCCAAATTTGACACTATCATAGAGATATTGATAATCCATAGTGGCAACCTGGGAATTTGTTTCTTTGGTGTCAATACATTATCATGCGTTTGTTTTTGTTGTATTAACATTTAGAATGATAACAAACATATCTAGTCAAGACATATATCATTATCCAGTCCAGTACCTTTAGTTCTGCCATATGATATAAAAAGGTTTTGGTATTTTATGAACTTTTTTTTAGCTCCAGTGAAAGTCAAACAGAGTTTGCCTAAACTTCATATACATGTCGACAAAAAGTAATATTTTGGCTAGCTGGAAGAAGGGCCTCTTCCTTGAATAATAAGTAATAGTAACGGAGAGCATTTATGTAGCATTTATCCCCATACAATGTACAAACTCTTAGTGTTTTGCAATCGAGTGTGAGCCCAACAGACATAATGGAGACATTTACAGACATTCTCAGCTTCCTAGGAAGATACAAGAGGATTGCCTGCATAGCCTTCAAAATCCTATCAGCCTAACAATATCATCACTTTCTATAGTCGTATACTCACCTTTTCACATTGTGCCTTGCCCAAACCCAAAATTCCCTCCTGATCTACTGATTTGGGATAGAAATTACATGTAAATGCACCATTTTGGGTTGAGGTAATGTTTTCTTACAATGTATAAAACATAAAAACACATTTTTTGCGACTCATTTTATTTCATATTTTGTCAGATAAAATGTGACACAGTAATGTTACTTTTAAAAAAATAATATCAATATTACAACGAAACAAAAAAAATATGAATCTCTGAAACTCAATACCCACGTGGCACGACTGGAGAGTTGCAGTGCAGCGTACTTAAGACCCGCGCAACATGACAGTAGAGGTTGGGATCGATGCCGCTCAACACTAGGGTGGCGCAACGTGAAAAGCTTAACCTGGGTTGAGTCAGGAAATGTGCTTATATGGTATATCTCAAGGACGAAATGACAGGACTAGTCAGGATTTGAACCCAGAACTTTAAATCTCAAGTCTGATGTTCCAGTCACTAGGCCACCAACAGAATGTCTCCTTGGATCCTGTAATTGCAACAGTGTCTCAGTGCTATGATTTGAAGAACTAATTTCTGTGATTTTAACATATTTGGTTTCTTTTTATCTATCATTTCAGCTCCTTTGATGGTCAGACCCACAGCCGTGTAGTGAATGTCAAAGTCAGAACTTACACAGACAGTGATGATCCCAGCAGCTGAAGGAAATGTTGATCTGTATACATAATATATTTGCCGTTATCCATGCCTGTTTGTACACATCCAGTTAAAAGCATCCATATCCATTTTCCTTCGTTTGTGGGTGATTACTGCATATCTGTGTTTTAAATTATCTGTTCCTATTTGTACGCATCCGTTTGAAAGCATCCATATCCATTTTGGAATATTCGTTTGTGGGTGATTACTGCATACCTGTCTTTGAAATCATAGTTCCTATTTGTACTAAATTGTACACATCTATTTTAAAGCATCTATATCAGTTTCCCACAGATTCATGCTTGGTCAATAATTGTACCCATTTGTTTGTAATTGTCTAGCTGTGTTTGTAAGCATCCATTTGAAATCATCCATATCAGTTTTTATACATTCATTTGTAATGATCCATAATCTTGTCATATATCTGTAATCATTAATACGTATCACCCATATCTTTTCGCATACATAATTTTGCCACTTGTTAATATGTACACTTTCAGTATTCAATTGTCCCCAGTGTTATCCATAGTTTTCTGTTGTCATCCGTTTAGTTATCCGTTATCCAGTGTACTCTTTTGTTTGCTTTGCCCCTGATTTGAATTGTCCATCCCAGGACTGAATTCCTCCAGCTGGAAAAGCTTCTTTTGTTTTTTTATATGTTTCATCTACTATATGTGTGGACAGTCGGGGTGTAGCACTGTGGTGTGGTTTTGAGCTCCTTGTTCAGATTTCCACGTATGTTGTATGTTTTTCATGATATACATGTATGTGAATTGTGGACACTGTATATGTAAAGTATGTAAATTCAGATTGCATGTATTTAAAAAAGTGGTACAGTTTAATGTCTCAAGAACTTTTGGCTTCTGTGGGTTTTTTTTTTTTTTTTTCAGGTTTGAAGGAGAAGCTGGCGGTGTCCATACATGTGGGTGTGTGTGGGGTCATCGACGTATTTAGACGTTGTCATTTGATATACTATGATCAAACAGTCAGTTTGTAGTCATATTTTCTTTTAGCTTTGAGTCGATGAATCTACATATTGCTTCCCCCAACTTTTTTTTTCCTAAGTTTTAATTTAATAAAAATTTTGGTGTGTAGTATTGAAATAAGTGACAGAGTTATAAGAAATGTTTTTGTATGTTTTTTTTTTTTTTTTTGTTCCATTTTTGTAGTTATTTGTCACTGAACATAATGTTTAATGAACTTGTGAATTGTGGTGTGGTTTTCTTTCTTTCTTTCTTTCTTTCTTTCTTTCTTTCTTTCTTTCTTTCTTTGTCAGAGACATCTATTTAATATATATATATATATGTGTGTGTATAGTGTTGGAACTGTAGACATTCTTGCTGTACGGAGCATGTATCAAATGATCATATGTGGTAATTAAATGGCAAATTTGTTATTTACTTTCATATTGATAAGTTATTGTAAAATCTATCAAAAGTCAAAACAGCCCTGTATTGTTGAGTTTTCTTTGTAATTTAAGTCAGACAAGCAATCAAACTGGTTAAATGAGTGAATGAACTCTAGCCTTTGCCTTGCCAAAGTCCATTAGTCAAGAGTTTTGCAAAGTGTTAATGTGAATGATAACCCTATCTGACAGCTAGAAGTTATCATGGCCTCTCTTTGGGCTCATATGTCATATATCAAAATTAACACACACAAAAAAAAAAAAGTTACCAGGGATGTCAAATTTCCTACTTTAGTAGGATTTCCTACTTTTTGGCTGTCAGTAATTAAATTTCTCTGTTGGCCCCAAATCTGGTATTATTTACCATTAACGTACTTCAGTTTTATTTGTTGCTAAAGACTATGCCAGGAACTTTTCCTACTTTTTCATGTAGACAGATTGACATCCCTGAATTACCTTTTGTCTTGAAAAGAGGAAATGTCCAGACTGAAAAATTTGCATTTTTGACTTTGTCTGTTTATTCATTCCTCATTACATCCTATCCCTCTCCATCCCATATCTTGTTTTCCGCTGTGCCTGTCTGATTTCATCTCATTGTGCCCCCACTTGACAACCAACCTCCTGACTGAAAACTTGTAGTTAAGACAATTTGATTCTGGGCCGGCGATATATACATATGTATTTGGTATTATTTAATTTCTGAACCCTCAGCCAACATGAACTTAAGTACTTAAATATGAGATTAGATAGGCAGATGCTTTTTTTTTTTTTTTCATTTGTTAATTGGCTTTGTGTGAGAGAAGAAAGTCCATGAAAAGACACTTTACAGGGCAAAGATATCAGAACATAAAGATATGCTTCATATAACTTAAGACCTGTATATTTCATCATTGTCCTTGTTTGCAGATAGTTTCCACATACATATACTTCCATGACCATGGACCTAGACTATTGAACATTCCTGTTAACCCTCATAGGGTTTTGTCAAGTCAGATTAGCATATCTATATACATCACAGGGAAATCATGAAAGTGTATTCCATTTTGGTAATATCACCTTGCATTGATTTCTTGAGCAGTTGTCATATACTAGACAGTCTGTTTGCAATTTACTACATGCCGTTTTTAGTCGAATGTTAGTATACTTCAAAACTTGCTAATTTCTTTCCTTATCATAAACTCATTTTATGGCTTTTGGTTGGGAAATTTCCAGCTAATTTTTTTCCCTATCAAAAACTCATTTTATAGCTTTTGGTTTGGAAATTTCCAGCTTATTTTTTTTCCCTATCATTTGATTTGGAAATTTCAGGCTTATGCAGAGCAACAAATGTAAGTAAATGCATCACGTGAAAAGGAAATAAGAAACGAAACATGTTTCTTGCCTTTTTTTTTTTTCACAAGGACAGTTTGATAGTTTTAATAACATTTATTTTTACTTATTTTAGAAATAATGATGTGAATCAAGGTTGGCGAGCAGTTTCTTCACACATCCATATGTGTCAGGTTTCAAAATTTCAGAAAGGTCCTATGATTTGTTTTGCTTTATTTGTCAAGTCTAAAGTTTGTAATAAGGACTTGGCTGTGTATTTTACAGATCTTGGACCTATGAATTGATTAGAACATTAAGTGGCACATATATATCTACATAAGCTCTGCACTGTTTCATAAGACTATTGCATATTGGTTGAACTTGTCATTTCTTTCAGACTTGTCTCTTATATCTGTCTTTATTGTATGTATTTTGTTATTTCTCTTATAATATACAGTAGCTTTGAAGATATGTCAGCCGCTACAGTGTAACATGATCCCATAAATCTCTCAGTCATTTTTTTCCTGTGCTTTTGTTTCTCATGTGGCTAATTCCATGCTTGTTTTATGATTTGAGATTTTTCACCTCCCATTTCACTCATATCTATGTGATCAGGTACATTACAGCTGCCATTCTCAGCATGATATTTGTATGGACTGTTTCATCAGGCTCTGTGTGTGGGTTTGCACCTAAGTGATGGTGAAAACATGGTCATGTCTCTTCACATTTATTCTCTCGCTGTTCTATGTAGGGATGTCAAACTTCCTACTTAAGTATGAAAGTAGACTTTTTGGCTATCATGAAATTGTATATTGATCCTGAAATTAGGTTAAATTTTCAGCTCTAGCTTCTGTACAAATACATGTAGATTTGCACAAATTAATTGCTTGATCCCTCTGGCTCCATCTGCGGTGCTGTCTCCTTTGTTTTCCCTGTTGGGTGGGAACCACAAGGAGAGAACAAAAGCCCATTTTTACCTTTGGGATGGCACTGACTGGTTCGATTTAAGAAAAAGTCACAGCATTGCTTCGAATTCCACAAGAGGCATTTAATGGACAAATAGGGGAAAAAACAAATCTTTTGTTTCATTTTTATTGGAATTATGAGAAATTCGCATTATTAGAGTTTGGTTTGCGTGGACTCGAGTGTACCTCAGCTTTACAAACTATTGGAAAGACATTGTGTAAAACACTATTTGTCGCGAACTTTTTTCCTACTTTTTCATGAAAGCAAACTGACATCGCTGTCTATGTTAACAAGTGGTTTATGAAGACATAATTATCTGTTTAACATAAGAACAAAGACTTTTTGTTGTGTGTGCTTCTCTTTTTGAAAGCCCCAGCAAGCCACTGTGTTGCTAATCTCTTGTAGTACTGCAGTTTGTATGAATCAAATTGAATGCTTTTATATGACTGTATGTTTTTTTTTTTTTTTTTCATTCCTGTTTTGTTATCACATTGGTTGAGAGGGGGTGGCAGGGAGGAGAAAAGATAAGAAAACAGAAAAGACTGTATTAGACAGAAATTCAGTCATTACTGATAACTTGGTAGTGACTCATGAGCTATCCAGGACAGTGATTTAGATATTATCCTAGTTTTGGTTTTTACCTCAGTTTTGTTTTTTGCTTGTTTGTTGGTTGGTTTATTTGTTTGTTGTTGTTTTTTTTTTTTTTTCATTTTGAAAAATTGTTATATCTGTCAGTCACAGTGAACATATTTTTATATATTTCAGCAGATATTCAGTCTAGTAAAGAATTACTTCATTGGCTTTTGTGCAGATCTCACGGCCTGTCATAATGAGTCTATCGCAAGTCATTTGACTCAGTGCTTACATGTGTCTCAGATATTTTGATATCCTTGTTTTTCTTTGTATTACAGCAAATGAAAGCCTGTCTGTCTCTGAATAAGAGGAAATTCCTCTTAATGGTAGATTATGAATATATTTATCATGATGATGTTAGATGAGTAAATAGATTTGCACATGTATGTGCTAAGTTGATCATTTTGTGCCAGTTTTTTTTCCTGATTTTAGTCTATGCCGAGGGATCACGTCGCTGATGATTCCTTTCCTGTGTCCTCAGCATCCCATCCACTCCCAAAAAAAAACATTTATAAAACAATATCTTTTCAATTTGCAGTATCTCGAAACTACAGTCAGTCTAACTCAGATATTTTTCACCTTCTGAAAGTATATGAATCAAGGTTCACATTATAGTACTGACTTCAGTTTGATGGAAAATGACATATTACGTGTTTGACCGGCTGTGAGGCATGACAGGACTAAACGACAGAGTACATCTTTTACAGGTAAAGATAAAATGTCAAATTGCACATTAGGTTAGTGACATAGTTATAGTTACCTTACAAATGACATATTAGTTGTGACACCACAGTGATGTAATTTCTCTTTGGGAGAAACTGCGGGGTTATAGAGAGAGGAACAGGGAGCAATGTACAACTACAAGCACTTGCACATTTGTACAATATTTACTGTAATTTTGATGGGCATTGCTATGTCCTGCCATTGCCAGCTTATGAATGTATTCATATAACAATAGTAATAACAAAATATACATATATAATATAAACAATGAGACTGTATGAGAGGGGCTGCAATGTAAGTGACAAATAGAATCAGCTGCAATGAGTAAGTACATGTACATTTTTTATTTTTTTTACCACTGCTAGCATATAAAATTTGAAATAATAATACTATTAAATAGTATATATTATAATTTATAGAATATGATATTTTTTCCTTATGCTGGTTTTGCACCAGCAAACCTTACAGTGTATGTACATTAGTCTTAGTGAAATAAATTTTTCAAATAAATGATTATATTTATTATTCTATTGTTACCATAACTGTAATTTTTATCTCTTTGACTACAAGTTGTTTTCCATATTTTGACTGGGCCGTTTTAAGGCGTCAGATTTTTGGCAATGCTTGAATGTTTTAAATTTCCAACATTTGGCTCCTTTTCACACAAATCTGACCATGTTATGTGCTATTGGTAAGGGAACTGGGTGTAGAATATGAATTGGATTCAAATACAGGAATACTAAAACATGAATTGGGAAAAACAAGAGAACAAACTGAGCCGATGTGTTAGCCCTCGGTAACTTTCTGTGCTGAAGTCAAGCTGATGCGTCAGCTCAAAGTAGTCAAAGATTTTTTTGTTTTTGATTCATGGAATCAAAACATAAACAAATTCCAGAACAGCTGAGGAAATTAGATATACAATGTATATGTCATAGAAACAACTACGGTGTGCTTGTTGTCACTCACTGATAGCCACCTGTCCGGTATTACTTTGCCTGGCAAGGCATTGATAGCTGAGCACTGGCTTACAGTCGCAATCATATCCTTGTCGTCTTTTCTACTCTGGCTGTGCCCCCCCGTTTTGCTCTAGCAGTTAAATATGGTCGCAGTGTCATGTTATAGGTCCTGCATTGTTTTCAGCTTTGCATGATATACATTTTAACATTGCTGTTTGCTGTCTATTTATCTCTTTAGTTTTGTGTATGTGTGTCCGCAGGGACACATGGACTGTTTACATTGGGGTCAAAATGTCATTTTTTGTTTCTTAGAAAGAGTAATTATTTCTGTATGAGATTATAGGTCCTTAGTTCCTGTGACTAAAAATTGTTTATTCCAGTGGGTTGTAGTCAAATTTCAGCCAAGTTTCTTATCAAGGAAAAAGATGGAATTGCTAATTTTGCTGCTGTTTGAAAAAAAAAAAAAAAGCGCTGGACTTTGGTTGGGGGACTTATTCATACAGATTCACTGAATTCAGTGAAGTGAGAGAAAGGAAATATCTCCCCAAGAGTATATGACAAGTATTCCTAGCTTATCAAACAGCAAATACTCATGTTAAGGTTCCATTTGAGACAAGAGCAATGATTTGTATGCATGGCTTCTTTTCTTAAGTCAAAAATAGAAAAATACAAAGAAATGATTTTATTTGTCATTTCATTTCATTCCAGTATTATATATTAATATTAAAAAAAATATATATATATATACCTCATGCATGCTTAATATCAAACTAGAGCAGGCAAAATTAAAAAAAAAAAAAAAAAAGAGAGAGAGAGAGGGAGAAGTGGTCAAGGGAGGAAATGTAAGGCTTTTTCAGTTAAGAATGGGAGGTGAAGTTTGTATGTTTGATTACATTTTCGAACATGTATATTGTAATTGTGTGTGTGCATATGACATTTTTTTTGGAAGACTTTATAAAAGGTGTAACAACCAGTTTTATGAGAGCAGTTAAACTTGTTGAGAAGAGAGGGCTTTCTTTCTTTGGTTGATGATTTGGACTTTCATGTTGACATTCTGAAGTACAAGTATTGGATGGAGGAGTGGGCTGTAAGAGACACTGTTTTGTTGTGCTTCTTTTTTGAGAAGCAGGGATGGTGAGACGGCAGGAAAGGGGTCATCAGTCATCATATTGTAAGCCCAATTCTTTGTTGCTCTATCACCACGTTTGGGCTATTTGGAGATACATGTATCAGGGATGTCAAATTTCATACTTAAGTAGGATTTCTTACTTTTTGGCTGTCGGTAATTTCTCTTTTGGCCCCAAATTCGGTATTTTTTACTTTCAACGTACTTCAGTTTTGTGTGATACTAAAGACTGTCCAGGAACCTTTCCTCCTTTTTCATTTAGACAGATTGATATCCCTGATGTATATATGTCACATGAAAGAGGGATAATAAATCTACCATATAATGTAATTACATGTATGTCACCAATCACTTGCCCAGATAGGTAGATTTTTACAATCATTTTGTCCTATCTCCTATGTGCAAAACAGCTGCTAAACAAAAAACACCAATTTTCCTAAAATGTGAACAATGGAGATTGAGCAACAGAGAACTCAGCTCATGATGTGATCAAATTATAACTGCTCCGAAAAAAGTATTTTTGAAAAATGGAAAGATTGATATGTTGGAAATAGTTCTTTTTTTTTTTTTTTTTAATTGTTGTCCGATGATTTTGAAGTTGTGAATTATCAATCAGGGATGTCAAATTTCCTACTTTAGTAGGATTTCCTACTTTTTGCCTGTCAGTAATTTCTCTGTTGGCCCCAAATCCGGTAGTTTTATATCACCAACGTACTTCAGTTTTACATGTTGGGAAAGAATATGCCAGGAACTTTTCCTACTTTCTCATGTAGGCAGATTGACATCCCTAATCAATTTATCCCGATCTCTATAAAACAACGACGTTGAGGAATATTGTTACCGTTTCATTGTGCTTTCTTCAGCAGCAGTGGCATCCTTTTATAACTTGTTACCTGTTTTTTTAGCTTTGTATGTTGGCTCTCAGCATTGTGGCTGCCACACAGACTTCCAGTATATGTATTTGTACATGCATTATTATTGTTATAGGAATCTCTGTTATTATTATTTTGTTTTATTTTTCTTTGTGCTTTTTATTTAAAGCTATTGCAACATTAAATAGCCCTACTATTCATGCCAGAGGGAAAAGTCATATCATCAAATTTAGTCACCTGAATTTAGGGCAGTCCAAATAAAAAAATGAAGTCAAATGGTTATCCCCAGCATGCGATGTGCTTGACACTTCACCACAGAACGGTGTAAAGAATGTTAACTTCTTTAATCCAAGATATATTCGAATTCATTTAAGTTATGAATATACATGTAAATGGCCTAAAAATATTTTATAGAAATTGCCCATACGTTTGTAAAAAGTACATATTCTGTAAGTAATTCTATACATATTTTTTTTTTAACCAAAATTCTTATGCTTGAAAAGGTGTAGGTCTAGTAGTAGCATTGGTAATGAGGTTATTTTTAGTGCATACAATGAGGATTGTGGTGAAAGCTGGACTAGGCAATTCCAATTGAGTGATATATCAAAAGTTTTATACCAGTACATATTCTCTCACATTGTGACCACCACACTGACAAACTGTCACGACTATAGGCAGTTCAGTTTGATTATGACTGGCATTATAATAATAATAATATATTGTGAATGCAATGCCTACTACTGTTTTCATTACTTCAGAGTAGTCAATCATGAGATATTAGCAAGTTTTCAAGATTTTGTATATAATCTATTTAGGACAAATAAAGTTTATCATTTATTATATTTGTCCTTGCTCCATAGTACATGTAGTTTGACCAAAAATAAAGGGGGAAAAAAGAAAGAAAAGGGAGGAAATTAATCAGGATGATGAGAAATAATTATTCTTTAATGTGTCAGTTTCAGTCTGTTTATGTCTTTCAACCACCTGGAGGCAGTTAGCTTCAATGACTTCATAAAAATCATAGTGACAGGCTTTTTTGCATATCAAGTCTTTATCCTGTGAATTAGCCTCACTTCCATAGTGAAACAAAAGATAGATCATTTAACATCATGCTGGATGTTCAGGAGATAATGAAAGCTTTAGCTCATATTTTTTCCGTGAGACCATTTCGTGAGATTGGTGCTTTTGACATTATGATCCTTTAACTTTTGAGGTTATAGTCCTTTAGCTGTCATTTTATAAAATAGAAAAAGACTGTCCAACCGGCAACTAACTAAACACTTTAAAAAAAGCAAATAACATATATAAACAACTTCATCTTGATGTTGAAAGTGAAAGCCAAATTTTCGAGTCAACTTGACTCTTCTTCGGGGCAACAAAGTAAACAAAAATGATCCTATAGGAGAGACATACACATGTATATTTATTTGATATTACTTGAATAGTTGAAGTTACATTTTGGTTATTGTATAAGATCTGTTGGAAGATTTTGCTGTAAAGATAGTTTTGAACCATTTCGTTTGCTAGCTTGGAGATAAATTTAATATAGTTATCAGCCAGCTCGTTTTGACTGATAACTCAGATTTTATCATATTAACTGATTTGTTATCTGGTTTGTGTGATGATTGCTCTGCCCTTATATGTATACAATCTCGGGAGTCACTGACTTAACTACGTCGACAGTGACCTTGCTCTGACATCACTCAGATAATCTGAATTGGCTTGTCAAACATTCACAGTATCAGGGAAACATTGGTGACCACCACACATTTGTCACGTAGACACATTATGCTATTGTAAAAAATTAGGCCATTTAAATTTCTCAGATAAGGGTTACATTATCCATCCTGCACCAAAAATTGAAGGGCCCTCTCAACCCTTGAAAAGCTGAATTATTAAATTCCACTGCTGTTGTTTTCAGAAAATCACTATTGCATGGAGTAAAGACACTTTTTCGTAAAAATCAATATCTGACATCTTTTTATGCAATTTTGTAACATACATGTACATGTATTGAGTTATAAAGTTTTTTTTTTTTTTTTATGTATTAAGTTAGTTGCCAGTAGATAGTCTGTGGTATTTTTTTGTTAATTGGCTGATAGAAGATAGATAGTGTTTATTAAAATTCAAGACATTTGTATGAAATGATCCTCAGTACTAACACTGCATTAATTCACTTTTCATGAATTTGGCTCTTCAGATGGTTTAGTTTGAAAGAATTTAATTGCAGTTTACCAAAAACAACAGCAGTAACATATTTCGATTGTCAGGATGTCACTAGGTGGTCCACTGTGTAGAGAAGTAATCGATAAGGGGATGATAGATGACTCACAAATGGCATACAGATGTGTACTTGTACAGTGTCTGGAACAGAAAAATATGAGATGCTTTTTTTTTTTTTTTTTGCATCTTCAATATCTGCATTATAATTGTGTAATCTTGTTGCTTTTGTTTGTATCTCTCCACCCTAACAAAAACAGGCTTAGTGTCTATCATAAACAGACTGTGTTAGCAAAGGGGACATTAACAATATAATATTATGTTAAAATAATGATAAATTTTGATCTAAAATTTGGTTTGGTCAGTATGTTAATCAAAGATTTTCATATGTAAGTTTGTATTGTAATAATGTATTGGGATTTGAACACTTCGGCCAGTTGTGTGTTTTTGAATTACGATATGAATCATGGACATTTCCAAATACGGACACTTTCACAGGAAAAAACATTTGTACTTAATCTGTTATGTCAATACCCTTTGAAAATTACACATTACATGCTGCAGATGAATCTTTTAGTCTGTATGGCATATTGTTAATCACAATGTATATGAATAAACATCATGTGTTGGTTTGAAAAAGTCAGAAATTGTTGGTTTATTTTGTTTATTCTAGCAATGGAAGAAATTTTTTAACTTCCATGAGATGATTTGAAATGAAACTGTTTAACCCGTTGTACCCTGCAGCCCAGTATGCTGTGCAGATTTTCCTGTGTAAAATACCTCACAGCCTGGTAAACCGGGCTGACCGCTTACTCCAGTCCTATGCGTCCCATATAGTAAAAACTAGATCTAATAGGTTGCGTTGAGGCAAGGACATTTAGGACTATGGTGATAACAAAAGCTATGCCAATGAACGCATTTGAGGCTTGTGTTTACAGAAAATATTGAACAAATGAGAAATCTGTGTTCTCGGCCAAGAAGACCAGGATCAGGGTTTTTTTTTTCAGGCACTGGTGATCAGGGTTCAAAGGGTTAAAATAAATGCCCTAGGAAGAAGTTTCTCCCATGGCCAATAGTCTTGGCCTCAGTTTAGATGGCAAAAAGAAGAGCTATGAAAGTTGTTATAAAAATCTGAATTGAATGTACTGTAGGCAAAATAATTGTATACGGTAAACCTGAATGCGGAGTAAAGTGCAAGACTGAAACATGTGTAAGTTATATACTCCATCAAATTCAAAACATTATGTAACAGAATATTTTTTTCAATCTGTGTCAGTGATCAAACCCGTACGATATTTCCCTGGCGATTGCCCAAAACTTTCATTTTTTCTAGCCTAACTTTTACATCTCAATTACTCCTACAAAATGCATACATTGGTACAAAGAGTAATTGCTACTGAGGGCTTCAGCTATAAAAGAGTTAACAGTTCTGAACTATTATTACAAGTAAGTGTAAGGCAATAAAGAGAAAAGCAAACTAATAAATTACAGTTACATTGTAATACCTCAGTGAGCCTTGTCCAACAATACTGGCGTTGACAGTTGTCCTCATATAGCTCAACTTGGCAAGGGGAAAGAAAAGTTGGCCTAGCTAATTAATAGGGTCCACCTTAAATGCAGTTTTAGGGTAAAACTGCATACACAGCACTCAGACCCTATGTTGTATTTCACAAAAACTGGTGTTTTTTTGTTTTTTTTTTAATGACTGATCAACAAATAAAAAACATAACAACTGAGACTATAATGTGATGCGTTTGTACAAAATCTTTATTTATTCTTTTACATTAATCAGTTAAAACAAGAAAACAAGGCACACATCCTGACTGATGCTAACAGACTTGACAAATGCTCAAATTACTATTTTATTTAACTAAGCAATCTTTCTGGTTTGTTTTCTGGACACATTCCCTTAAAATGGCATGGTTCTTACACTGTTTCAAAAAGTTGTCAAAAATTTAGAATTGAAATTTTCTGTTAACATAGCTTTGTTCATTTGAGAGGCGACACAATGAAATCAGGCACTCGTCAAAGTGAGGCGACTGGAGAAATCATGTGTTTTTCAACAGTGAAGGAATTTTATAGGCTAAGCATTTTTTTTTTCTTTACAGAACCCTACTATATCAATGTAAAAACACATTTCAGAGTTAAATTTGCGCTGGAATAGGTTGAGTAAAAGCCCCAAAATTGCAATTTAGCGACATGGGCTTACAAAGATTTACAAAAGCGATCGGCCATTTTCTCCATAAATCCACCTGCAGCAACAGGTCACCCCCTTCGTCTTTAATTGCCAATATCTCAACTTCTACTTGTGGTAGAACAATCATTTTTTCACTAACAGAAAGGGAAATAAATAATCTTTACAGTGATGCCAATAACTCCATAGGCCTATGCTCAAAATATGACGAGAGCCTGATTTCATCGTGTCGCATCTCATTTTAACTTTGTTCTTTCTAATAGTAATAGGCCTATGTATGAACTCCACACTAGGCAAGTTTGAAAGAGAAGATTTGAAAGAAATAGTGTATTATGTTTAACTCCATTCACAATAACAGTGGAACAGAAGTATGTCATTCTAAGGGGATGAAATGTATGAAATTTTACAAATATTAACACATAATGACTGCCCTGTCCGCAGACATTTACCAGAGATCAGCTCGAGCTTAAAGCAAACAAATCTGGTAACATGGGTAAACAGCATTTCTAAACCCCTAGAGGTTGGATATCCCTGATGGAAAAAGGCATAGCATGGACACTGGATTTAGTATGCAGTAATGCATGTATGAATATATCCTGACTAGTTTATGGTAACAAAATACATACAAATGGTAACCAAGCCTGAACCTGAAATCACTATGTTCATTTCTTTCTCATATGGCTTATTGGTATCATGGTTCCAGATATACCATGAAAGGACCCTATGATAGTTTCTATCTTCTATAAGCTGAATATGCCATTTTAACTTGTGATTCCATCAGGAATCAGTCTCTGTAACATAAGCCAAATGGACTTCCAAACAGGTGATAGTGTCCAGCAAAGAATAAGATAGACCACACTGACTTTCTAAGACTCTGAAGTCTCTCATAGCTTAGAACTTTACAAAGAGATGAGTTTCTGGATAGAGATCAAATAGACATAGTTTAACACATGACCAGAGCTGACAAAGACATAGCCAGCAGTGTAACAGACATGAATTCAGAGAGAATAATGTAGGAACCACGAGGTCAAGTGTATGAAGGGTTTCAAGGCAAAATGCGACATTGAAAGTTTCGACTTATACCCCTCAATACTGGGAATGATGATAGTGCTAAATGGAAAGGACTTTCCTTTTCACCAAATGTGACTTATCCTTCCTGAAAATCCTCAGAAAATTCTTATTCTCAATAATAAATTACTAACTACTGGAGAACAAATTGTTATCTTTCTCTAAATGGCGATTTTGGATATGTCTGATTTTGCCCTGAAATCCTTAATATATCATACAGATATACAAACAAGAAATTTAATAGAGGTTTAACAGCAGACTGCAGAGGGGTAGGAATTGAAAAAAAAAAAAATAAGCAGAACACAGCCAGGAGGTAGAATTTAAAGGGGAAGTAGTGGGGTCGGAAATCCAGTTTATGTAGGTCTATTTCCAGAGGTGCAGACATCTCTACATATGTCTCGTGCCCAGGACAAATGAGTCTGAAGTCGATTAGGGAGATTTCCAGTTAAGACCGTTTTTGACTTTTTCCCGTCTGATATACCAAAAGTTTTTGTTTGTTTTCCACAAAATGAAAATTCAGCCCTTTCTAACCTGAAAAGAAAAATTTGGTATCCAGTTGGAATATAAAAACGGCTGCAACTGGCGACTGCCCGGAGCAACTTCCCACTCATTTGCTCTGGGCGCAAAACATATAAATACATGTATAGGACTGATATAAAGAGTAGCTCCATTTTCTTTTGTAAATCTTATGTCATGTAAATGGGAAAGGAAAACAATAAAATGAAAATGTGATGTATTTAAAGAAAAATACTAAAAAACTTTTCTCTATGAGTCAGAATTGCTTAAAATTTTGAAGTCCCTCCAGGGCTCTAAATGGTTTCCATTTCTGAAAGTTAGTTCTGAAGATGCTTAGCAACGGTATAATACGTGTAGTTCTGTTCTTAAATGTCAACATGTCAATTTCTAATGAAAAGGTCGGAGTTATCTAATTTTATTGGTCTGCATGGTCACTTTTTTCAGAACTTCTCTCCCCATGCCTATAGGCAGAGGTTCAACAAAGCAGTGCAGGGGAGTGAAATGTGACAAAGGTCAGAGAGAGCAGAGGACGTGAGGGTTCACATGGGTAACAAAGTAAAACATTCATATTTGACAAATATCACTAAGCATAGAAAACCAGTATTTCATTGTCAAGGAGTTTAAGCTGATTTATACATTTTTGCAGTATAAGTCCATTTTTTCTTCCGGGCATAATAAAATTAACATCCATGGAAATTAAAACTAAGCTATATATCACAATCCTGCTCACCAATGACAAAGATCTGACTGAATATTTTAGGCCACATATACATGCTTCAACATGTTGCCGTGTTTGTTCCATGTTAGGTTCCATGCTATATAAACATAATTCTAAAACATTGAGTGCAAATACTTTCTGTATAGTGTTATATAACAATACAGCCAACATCAATTTGGCATTTTTCCCAGCAGGAAAAAATATTGCTACAGTATAGTGTCACAATGAAAGCCATCCCAATGCTTCATCCAATACTTTCCATTTTAATCATCATCAACTTTCTATAGTGGTACACAAAATTAGGAAAAATCTACCTTTCCTATCCTTAAGTTTTAGTAATGACACTCACAGGGTTTAGTGACTAGGCCCATCTTCTCAAAACATTAAAATAAAATTTAGAGATAAATAGCTCAATACATACAGGTAAATTGAATATTATTATCATCACAATGTCAAAATTACAAAACATTTCATTACTATTTCAGTACTGTTACTACATGTTTTACGATATTCATTTTTTTTTTTCCATTCCCCCACTTTCTGAAATGAGAATCTTATTTAATTCCCCAGCTGAGATGTTGAGATGACCTGACAAGATACTATGACAAATGCACTTGGATTGAGGTCAGGGGGTTGGTATTGGGTAGGAAGATCAGCAAAAGCATCAGGGATTGTCAAGACAAGCTGATCCTAAAAAAAAAAGTAAGAAATCAGGGCATGAAACAATAAGACACTGTACTAGATGATATTGCTGCAGACAAACAACAACAACAAAAAAATAATAAAAAATTTTCATCCCCTATGAAATAACAACAGCAGCAAAGTATACCATGAATACTAAATACTGATTTATCAAAAGAAACCATAACAATGACAATTAAAACAACAAATAATTCTCTACAGAGACAGAAACTCTTGTAAAAAAAAAAATATTATATGTAATTTATGAATTCTGATTTTCCATGTGTTAGGTCATGAAAATTAAATAAATTTTAAATCATTGTCACTACACGTAAATATAATTTTCTTTATATTCCAGCAAATGATTTGGTGTGAGCAATTGGAAAAGCAATTGGCATCGATAAAGGCTTCACACAGACTTCTTAGTTACACTCTTGAGGTTTTCTGGTTTACTATCCACTGATATTCCTGATTAGTTAAAAGAAAATGAATAATATAAATACAATTTTAGTTTTTCATTTCTTGACTTGACCACAGGTTCACCAATATCATAGTGTTCAAAATGGACTTACTCATAGTGCAACAAATCACATGTTAGAAGTAAAGAGGCAAAGTTCAACATTATTTTTTCTACAACAACAAGATTGGGATCAACAAAGATTTTGCTGTCACTGCATATAATATATTTCAGGTACTGTTATAGCTAGGAGCTTACGGATTGTCTACACGGTAACTTTATGTTTTAATCTCCTATCAATACTCCATACCCATTCATGACCATAAAAGCAAGACTAAGCCTGATTTCTCTGATTTATCCCTATATTTAATATTTTCAATATCTTCATGCATTTAGTTGCAGCTTTACATGCCCATGTGATCAATTTGAGATGAAAATGTTGGTAACAAAATCAGGAATTATCAACAGCAAATAATTTAAAAACATGTGTAAGTTAGTACAACTTCAACTATTGTTGCTAACTCTCTTTCCATAAAATCATAATACAATTATTAAAACCATCATTTTGATTTCAAACATTCATTTTAATTTAACAAAAAAAAAAAAAAAACCAAAAACAATAACGAATTTAACAAAACAAAAAAAAAAAAGAAAGATCAAGTAAAAAAAAAAAAAAAAAAAGAAAAAGAAAGAAGAGTGAGACACTAAAAAAAAAAATCAATAACCGCATAGGTAAGTTCATAAAGACTGTGTCAGTATATTGAGTAAATGCTGAGTTCCTACAGTTTTTTTTTATATTTTTTAAAAATTACTTCTATTTAGAATGTGGTATTAATTCATCAGGAAAAACAAAATTCTGTTACTAATGTGATTGATATTTCCAAGTGAGAATCATTCTGGCATAGCTCTGCACTTTGGAATTGCATGTAGTTTGACAAAAAGAATGTTGTTTTTGAAACATGTTTTTCCCATCATGCTTTGAGCTGGTCCTCACCTGTCACTGGTCGACTCTTGAACTTCCAGAGATCCTGGAAAAGATATACAAAAAGAAGAGTTTAACCTTTTGTGTGTGAGACAGGATTGCTAAACAGACCTAACTCAGGTGAAATAAAGTCAGAAAGACCTGTCAACGTCAGAAAAAGTTGCATTTTTGGTTATTCTGCATCTTTATTGTTATGAAATATTACAATAGGCAATGGCTTTTTGAGGACAGTCTTTGAGAGGCCATATGCTATTGCAGGCCTGAGATTTAATGTTCGCCAACTCACCAATGGCCCCTAAAAATGGTGTCTGGCGAACTCGATTTACGGCACCACTCACCCGGCTGGCGACCTAAAAATTACTGCCATTGGTAGAGATTTTGTACAGTTCGGTATATCAATAAAAACAGAGAATAAAGTTGTTTTCTAAAAATAATCAGCAGCAGCAACAGTGTTATTATTGAAAGTATTGTTTATTAGCAATAGTAGGACAATTTAAAATAGAACTGCTTTTTCGATCAAAGGGTCTGGCAACCTGAAACATTTTCTGGCAACTTCAACTTCCAAGGTTAGGAGCCCGGCTGGCTCCTTAGCTTTGCTTGCTAAATCTCAGGCCTGATACCCGGATGCATAGTTCTCTACATTCAACTTACCCTATTCGCATGCACAATTCTTCACAATTAACTTACACTCGAAACTGGGTGGCATAATATTCTTTCTTTACAATCAATCAGTACATGAGACTCGGATGAGAAATTTTGAACGATCGACTAGCACCCAAAAATCGGGTGCGGAATTCTGTACGGTCGACTAGCACCCAAAAATCGGGTGCGGAATTCTGTACTGTTAACTAGCACCCATACCTCGGGTGCGGAATTCTGTACGGTCAACTAGCACCCGAATTTTGGGTGCGGAATTCTGTACGGTCAACTAGCACCCGAGTTTCAGATGCGGAATAACGCTCCCTATAATATATTTGTATGTTTATTATGCTGTCTTTGTTATTCAATGGCGTGAAATACCGTATGGCCCACACAATCAAAATAGTGACAGGGTTAGGGTGTGTTATTTATAATTTAGTGTGCAGGCCGTACGGTATTTCTCCCATTCATTGTTTAATTGTATAAGTATCTAATATTATGTAACATTATGTTCCATTTCTATGACGTTCCATTTCAACAGAGTTAAATAAATTTCATTTGGTGTTGCCGTTGGAAGATAAGACGTGTTTGTTTTGTGTTTATCAATCAATTATAGTCTACGGAGCCATGGTGGCTAGGTGCTCCCCAATTGGGGACTACTAACATAGTCATGGTGTCTAGGGTGTCTACCTAGACACTTCCTAAAAATTTTTACAGTAGACTATGAAGTTTTCAAACATTGGTTCAACAAAGTGATTCTAATCTATTAAAAAATGAATTTTAAAAAGAACTTAGGCCGACTTGGCGCTTTTTCGTTTGTTCCCACCCCCACTTCTATATATGAGCCATTCTCAAAAGGTCGACCATAAGATTGTCACACATGAGGAAATTTTATAACAGCCTTTAACAGATCTGCAAACATACTAGATCAATACCATAAGATGCTAGGTATATTACCTTAAAGGGAAAAGATAGTTCAACTCATGGTTATTGTTGTAGATGGCCTTGAAATGTAGATGTCCCATATTTCTTAGATGTAACGATGACACAAGAAAGAGTAATTTTCTTATGATTTTA
>JBCAUA010177774.1:0-21689 GCA_038406235.1 Peronia verruculata | reverse complement strand
CTTGGTTTGCGCTAAAAATGATATAGGGGGCACACAGAGGCTCTCAAGAACCCGAAAGTGGCTCTTATAAAGATGGGAGGTAGGAAGCCAAATTCGATAAAAGATACGCCCAGAGAGTTAAAAAATGGCAATGAAAGTCCCAGAAATCATGCAAAGAGGGCTGGTATGTAAAAAAGGCTGTTCCGAGGTTGAAAGCCGAACAGAAAACTGTTCATGTCAATTTTTCTATGAAAAAAAACTTTAAGCGCGTTTTTATCAAAACCTGGTTTTTTGACACATTTTTTCTATCTTCTTTTTTGTTTCCAAACCGATTGAAACCAAATTTTGTATGCATCATTGTCATCACAAAACCTAAAAAGTTACATATGCGCTTTAAATTCGGTGGGTAAGTTTTCGAGAAAATTGGGTTTTTAGTTTGAAAAAATGGCGAAATTTGAATTTTCGCCTTAGGGCATTTTCAAAACTTTATAGAAAATTTTGTTTTGCATGAAACATTATAAAAATATGTCACTTTTTAGATATTATATTCAACAATATATTCACCAAGTTTTATCTTGTTTTGTTGAAATCCGGCGGAGGAGATAGATTTTGAAATCCTTCAAGTTAGGGACGCCAAAATCCAAGATGGCGGCGCTGCCATGGCAACCGTATGAAAAAGTCTTTTTTTTTTTACTGTTTTCCTCTAATTTGAACATGCTGAATACGATGGAAAAGGTTACGAGGTCCATCCCAATAATAAGTTTCCGTCCCTCATAAACTTAAAACGGCTTGTGACAGGCTGATGAAACATGGCACAGTTATACATTAACCCTTTGTTTCTCACAAGTACTTAAACAGACAAAATTCAATTCATTTCATGTTTACATATTAATATTTGGAGTTATAAGACATTTTACATCTCTAGTTCTGCACAATTTGTTCAAGGGGGGCTCCTATCCCATGTGGTACTTTTGAGTACCGTTAAGATTTTGGAGCACCTGGTACTTAAAAGTACCATTAAGGAATTTGATACTTTACCTTTCTCTGATTATTTACAAATCATTGAAATCCGATCAAAGCTTGCACCCCAAGACAGACATACAAAAGCAAATATAACATGACATCAAACAACATAATTCTCCATATTTTCCCTCAGTAAACTCTGAAATTTGATCCACTTTCTTACTGTTACATCCAGACAATAGGTAAAAAATACAGTGCAGTCAGGTCCTTGAGTTTTATTTCAACATTGACAAGTAATACATGGAATTATATGGAAATAAGGATAACAATATGAATTAGCAACTGTTTTAAATTACTCAAGAAAGAATCAAGTGTCTAATGATTTTTTAGACAGGGTACATAACATAAAGATATTTACATATTTATGCAAGGGCAGAAAATTATGAAAATCTGATCAAGAGGCTGTGGCCTATATTTGCATTGCAAATTTTAAGTTTTACTTAATGTCATGGTATTCCAAAAAGCAGTTCTTCTTCTCATTGCTGCATAAAAACACATTACACATGCGGCATTTGCTATGTGGCCTCGACTGGATGCCGTGGGAGGAGCACACCTCACAGCGTCCTCGTCCTAACGTGTACACAATGTAGTGTACACCCACCTGCTCCAACCTCACTGCATCACTTACAGAAAAGTTTCCCTTCCTTCTCTTTTTCATGGGCACTGGGACTGGAGAGGGACATGGTGATGACAGTGGCCTCCCTACTTTGGGGGGCCGAGACAGGGTTATCAAGCTGAGAGCTACATCTCTCAAAAAGTTGAGGAGAGATTTATTGTCATCTGAAATTTTTGAATAAGCAATAAAGGAATTGACAAGTGTCCTGTCAATCAAGCCAAAAAAGAGCCTTTGCCACCACTTTTTGCTTTTTCGGCTTAGTCCATATGCTCCACAAAGCATATCAGCTTTGTCCACCCCGCCCATGAAGGAATTGTAGTCTCGGATGGACTGTGGGCAAGGCACTTCCAGTCTAGTGCCATCTTTCTGGGTCCTAAGTACAGAAGTGGGTGCTGTGGAATGAAAATTTGACAGTATGGAGACAGGCTTTGAGTCCATCCACTTGCAAAACAGCAAACCATCATCACTGGTTCTGAAATCAAAATCTCCCCTCTTCATAGTCTTGTCTTGCTGCATTCCCTGTGGCAGGCCTTTTCTGTTGGCTCGAATTGTCCCACAGGCCCATGTCCGATTGTCCTTGAGGTAGGATAATAATGGCAATGATGTGAAGAAATTGTCAAAGAAGACTAGATGTCCTCTGTCTAATATGTCACTGCAGAGATCAGCGACGACATTCTCCCCAAGTCCAAAGTTTCTTATTGCATTACCTCCTGTTCCTCTTCCTTGGTAAATGGAAAACTTACTGATGTAACCATCTAAATCAGCTCTGACCCACAGTTTGAAACCTCGTTTAATCGGCTTGATGGGGCAGTACTGCTTTAGGCAACTGCGTCCTTTGAAAAGGATCATTGATTCGTCAATACTTTGAATCCTGCTGACATTATACAGTTTCACAAAGTTATTATTCAGGCGGTCTATCAGTGGCCGTAGTTTCCAAAGTTTGTCAACCCCATCTCTTTCTGCCATGTCATCATTGACGTGAAGATTTGCAAGGAGGTTCTGGAATCTGCTCTTTGTCATTGTTGATGCAATAATGGGTAGTCCAAGATCTGGTTGACCAGACCAGTAATGCGTATATGATGGCAGACAATGATATCCCATAACCATGTTGATTCCAATGAAACCCCTCAGCTCCTGAAGGGTGAAAGGTAGCACAGTTCTTCCTTTCTGATTCACATACAGGTTTGTCTGGTAGACGAGATTTTCTTCAATGGTGGAGTCAAAAAATTTGAGGAAATAGTCGACTGGCTTTGTACATTCTCCGAAGATGTCATGGCATGGCCCTGTTAGAATAAAGAATAGAGAATAAGATAAATAAAACTGCCATGAAGTATGCTACTGTTATGCATCATAGTTATTACTAGTAATGTGTAGACAAACTGTGGACATCAAACAGCCTGTACACAAAGCAGCTACATTTATCACCTGTTGATAAAACATAGTAGCATTATACAAAATGAAGAGTTTGGGAGGAAAAGTAAAGTTGGGGACAGAGCTAAAAATGCTTGAGGAAATGAAATGTCTTTGCCATTTTTATGCTATTTACCTTGAGGGTATGGAAAGTCTCCAGAGCAATCAGTCATGTCGCGTTTCCTCCATTTACGTGTGGTAGGGACAACTTCTGGCTCATCATCTTCGTCAGTTTCAGTCGAAGTACTGGCAAAGTTCAGGACATCATCGGTTCGCCTGTAGAAATATCATTGTATATCATAATGATAGTTCCGAATGGAAATAATTTCATGACAGGAACACAGAAGTGTTCAAATCCATTGTACAAGTATTCGAGACAAAATGTCAACTAAAAAGAAAAAAAAAAAACATACTTAGTCATATAATTCATAGCCTTGTAAAATCTCGTTCATAGTCATATTGAATGTAAATTCACAGGCTGTAGGTGTAGGCTATCCATGAGCAAAAGCAAAAACAAACTAAAAAAAAAAACTGATAGGCCAAAGTGTTCTCGACATCACCTTATTTCTTTCAAACAGAAATCTAATGCTGAAATAATTACCGTACCTTGAAATGACAGGCTCAGGTTCGTATACAGGGTCATCAGGGTCTGAATCAGGTTCCTCCTCTGAGAGATCAGAGGGCATGTCGTCCAACACGATCTGGGCTTCCTCAACCTGATACAGACGTGCAATACGTCGACTAGGGCCCGGGACATCATCAGCCGACATGATTGGTCCAACAGTCAAACTGTTAGAAAATCAAAATCATTGAAATTATTCAAAAAGAGAAGATAATTAATGACTTTCATGCAGTAAATAAACCATTCATTAAACATAAACTGTGTATTAGAAAACACAATTAGATCTAGATGAGATCCAGATAGACAGTGCTCCCCTACCCATTGAATTTTTAAAAAAAAATATCAATATCAGCCATCCCAGCATCTCCCCCTACTGGCCCTAGTCTAGATCCATTAGCCATCTATAGCTAAACTGAGACTCTTATTATTTACAATCAGATGTAACTACATACACATCAGTCAAAACATTATTCTGTCTAAGAAAGCAGTTATCGAAGAATAAAGAACATCAAAATGAACTCTTTAGAGTACCAGATGGAGATTACGGTCTGAATTCTCTGTCGGTACTCCTGAGTACCAGCTCGAAATAAGCCCGTCACGTCGAAATTAGGTCATGCATGCCTTATTCGTGACTTTGGTGGATTTCAGCAAGCTAGAGCCATCTCAAAAAAAATTATAGGACCCACTCAATGAATGTATATATACCCTCTGTCATCTACTTACCTTTGAGGTTGGAATCTGTCTGGAATTTGTCGTCAATGTGGTCCAAAGATGTTCGCTGTATTCGAATCGGTCCAACAAAGAGGAGTAACTCTAGTAATTTTTCGTCGAGCTAATGAAAAACTAACAGACCGGCGAGATTGAACGACACAATCTGTTATTTTAGATGCTCAGTAGCCTGTTGAAAGTGGTGGTACTTAAAAGTACCGTCAAGAAACAAAGGGTTAAGATAATTATTGTGATAGATTCACAGCATAAATACTGAAAAATTGATATGCAATGTTTGATAGTTACGTATTTTTTTAAAACTAAGCGAAACAAAACAAAATGCCAGATTTTTTATTCACAAGATTTTTTGTTTTTCATGATGAAATAGCTTAAGGCCATGTTATTAGGTCTCCTAGACCCAGCGCGGCATGTTAGCCGACGGCCCGGCCTTACTTGCAGAAAACCACTTAAAGACGAGGATGAATAGGACAGACTCTTTCGCTGTAAATGAAAAGATTTATTAATAAGATTAAGAAGGGGGAGAAAAGGGGTGAGGGGGGGAGGGAGGGGTGGAGAGGCACGTGTGCCTGACCTTATGTCATTTTACTGTGCGCATTTGTAATTGGCATCTCTGATTCACAATATGTCCTTGAAAACTTGTTAGGGTGTCTGGTTGGTACCTTGGAAACGCCCGTCATTTCGATATTTACCCTGCTTTTCAAAATAGTTCTCCTCTGTTACTACAACACCAAACAGTTCCACACTTTGCATGCCATCATAATATCTGATGTTTCAAAACTAACACAATTTAAGTCTGACCGATGGTTGTCTTCTTTTTTTTTTTTTTTTAATGCAATATATCAAATATGTACAAAGTTGGCAAATTTAATCATTAAAGTATTAAATTAAGTATTTATTTTCTCAAAAAGTAAAAGCGATAAAACAAAACTAAAGACGTATGAGCCAAATATGATGAATATATGTTGGTAGGTTTTTTGGAGGAGAAAGAAAAATAAGGCCAAGACAGTAAACACTCTACCGAGAACAACGCAAAAAATAAAATCTATTGACTACAAAACACTCTAAAAAAAAAATCAGTATGCACAGAGATCTGCAATTTGATAAAGAGGACATCGAAATAACCATGGGCCATGAAATTTGAAATTCTCTTTCTTCAATGCCTCCTGGAAAGCTTGTTCTTCAGTCTCAAATGTGGTCTTGGCACCTATGTTTCTATGTGATAAGCTAATATACTCTAGCTCCCACGTAAAGTTCAATGACATTTTAAACAAGAAAAATTATTCACAAGACCCATGTTGAAATCAAGGGTTGCTGTCTTCAATGCTATCAGCAAAGTAAAAGAGTTGTCAATACATGTACCATCTATTCTCTCAGTTTGATAGAGGAGAGTTTTGCTGAATTGTGACATCTCCTCCTCCCCCCCTCCCCCACCCGTAACCCCTCCACACATACAAACTCACACACACATGCCTAGTCATAGGAAATGTTGGATCTATAGTCTGGCTAAAATGATTACTAATGATAACTAAAATGATCACTTTTTCTAAAAACACAAAGAACCCAAAATCAACATGTTTACCCCAAACTGGCCAATTCAAATGCTCCCCCCCCCCCTTTTTCGTAAAATTATTGAGCTTAGATGTACTCCTTATTATAGAAACAGTTTAAGAAATGCACGTGGTATCAGTTCATACTTAAAAGGAAGACCTAGTGCTGGTATATTACTCTATTTGACTTACATGAGAGAAAGAAAGGTACAGATATTAATAGGAAAGGAAGACGCATGCGAGAAGGAAGAGAGCAGGATTTGAAAATATACTTGAGTTGAAAAAGTGTGAGTAGAAAACACATGGGATGTTACTGTAAAAATATGCAAAAAGGGATTACGCGAACAGTAACAAGCTAAGGGTAAGTGTCTGGCTGGTTTGTTGCCTTATGGTGGAAATAGTTGGTGTCGAGTAAGCTTACAGAATGAACAATATCACCATTTGTATGAAAAATCACTTACCGGTATGTCAGAACTGGAAATGTTAATTTTCTTTACATCCCTTTCTGGCTGAATGAAATTTTGACCATTCTGCAGACTTTTTTTTCTTTTATCACAAAAGATCAGCACGACATGGTAGACTCCTGGAAAATTTATGTGACAAACATATTTTATAAATATTTTCTCTCACCAAACAGTGCTAAGTTGGCCTCCCTTCACCCCTCCCCCCGTAAAAACAAACAAACGAAAAAAACAATCATAATAGTATCTGGTATCTGAGCACATTCTGTAATCTCCCTTATCCCTCTCCTCCTGCCTCCCCCCCCCCCTCTCTCTCTCTCTCTCTCTTAATACCATTATCAAGTACAAGAGCATATACTTTTCATAATAAAATGCACCCGATCGTTGACCGATGAAATTACTAACACTAGTTACAGCTTATTTATTTATTTATTTATTTATTTATTTATTTATTTATTTATTTATTTATTTATTTATTTATTATTTATTTATTTATTTATTTGAGCCAACTCATAGATCTTACATGTACATGTATAATGACTGTGTATCGGGGTAGTGATTTTCTCCTCTCTGCCTGCATCAAAAAATGTGGTTGTTTCTTATCTTTGCATAATATGAAATGGATACTCAGAAGACGACATCGAGGTGAAGAAGTGCAAAATATTATCAATAGCGGAACAAACATGGTGAAACATTGATCAAAGAAAATGACATAGTTACCAACACCTTCTTTCAACAACACCCAAGAAGGTTATACACATGGAAAAGATCAGGTGACATAAACAGCAACCAACTGATTATATTCTGATTCGGCATAGATTCTGTAGCAGCGTAAAGAAATGCAAAACATACCGTGGAGCAGCTATGAACTCGGACCATAACTCATTGCTGATAAGAATGGAAATAAGGCTAAAGAGAATCCAAGTAGTTAAAGACAACAGAAATCATGTAGACATAGGACAACTAAAACAGCAGAACTACAGAAGTACAATGTAGAAGTCAAAAACAAAAATTCCTTATACTTACACGCATCTCTAACGCAGTACAGATAAGAAGACAAATATAAACATGCTGAAGTCAAACAGGAATGTCAAGGTATCAAGCACGGAAATGAGTGCAAGAAAAAGAAACAAACCAGCCATGGATGATTGTAGAAATCCTAGAGCTAATGTCACAAAGAAAAGCCAACAAAAACAGAAATCTGTACTCACAGTCCAACAGGATGATTCAACAAAAATGTAAAACACCAAGGAAGATTTGATTCGGAGAAAAAAAAAAAAAAGTCAACAACATAGGAAAGCAGAAGATCAAAACAGCTCAAACCAAAGGCATGAAAACAAACATAAGAGAATTATTGTCTGGAAAAAAAAATACAGATGATTGCATCAAAAGCAAAGAAGAATTGTTGTTTGAGAAAACAGAAGTCTTGAACTGTTTAAAGATGACAGAACTAAAAAATCAAACCAAAGGATAAAAACGGACCACCCATAATGAAAACAGGAGTAGAACGAACAATTAGACAGACCAAAGACGACAAGGCATGAGAATCAGATGGAATCACAACTGAAATGTTGAACTTTTATAGAGATCTCAACATACTGATTGAACTTTTCAATGAGATACACGAATCAGGGCACATACCAGAAGAACTATAAGGTCTGTGTATATCAGGCTACCAAAGAAAGTAAAGGCCACCTAATACAAAACTGTTGCTGAAAGTAATCCTTGAGCGCATCAAACATAAGATCAACAAGGAAGAAGGAGAAAAACAGTTTGGTTTAGAGCGGGAAACAGAACATGAAATGGGACATTTTGTCTGAGCACCATATATACTATAAATCTGTAACGACCTACAGAATC
Organism: Peronia verruculata; assembly: GCA_038406235.1. Lineage (NCBI taxonomy): Eukaryota > Metazoa > Mollusca > Gastropoda > Systellommatophora > Onchidiidae > Peronia > Peronia verruculata. Next base: position 13,442 of record JBCAUA010177774.1, on the reverse strand, counting down.
TAATTAGCACAGTAAAGAAAAATGGTGAAATAACTGGATAAGATATGAATATCAAGAAAGCAAAAGTAATGATCATCTCCAAAAAAGTTTTTAACAGCAACTTCTCAATGTGTTGGTGTTCTTTTCTGTGAAGTTTCGGGCATAAAGTTTGTCATTTCAAGATTTCACAAGATAGAGAAAGTTATTTGTGAGGCAGACCTTAAGGAAAAAAAAAAAAAAACGAAAACAGTTCAAGAGCAACTGCAGGGAGAGATATAGACAGAGACAGAAAGAGAGAAAGACAGAGAGAGAAAGAAAGAGTGAGCATCGGGGAGAAAAGAAAAGAACGTTGTGTGATTAAGTTGAATAATTTCACCAAATAGACAATGACTGCTACATCAGCTTGCTCCCTCCCTCATCATCCCAGCCCTCCATCCATCCATCCATCCATCCATCCATCCATCCATCCATCCATCCATCCGTCCACCTCCATCCATCCATCCATCCATCCATCCATCCATCCATCCATCCATCCATCCATCCGTCCGTTCATCCATCCATTCAACTTATATACTGCTGGCGATTTACGAAAGTATTGCTATGATTGTTTAAGTAGAGGTGCCCAGCAAACATAGCCCTAGCAAAGTAACCATAATATTTGATATTAAAAATAGGCTAGGGTTTTAGCTGATCTAAGCTGGACAAGGAAGATAGCAGTTTGGTGAAGTTCTTGCCGGTTCGGTTGTATGAAAATTAAAATGCACTGCTTTTGACTTTTCATCCTGGTACTTATAATCACACGAGAGTTTCATAAACATTTATGGTAATTCTAACCTGACAAAAATAAACCCTGTATCCCCTCTTCGCTGTTTCCACGAACGTCGATTTTGATGTTCGAGTCAGTACAGAGTTCCTGGAATTAATTTACAATATACACATTACAATATACATGTATAAGAATGATTCGTATTTCACCGTAACGAGGATCCGAGACCTTTGATGCAGAAATGCGACAGAATGCTGCCTACCATCTTCTCTCATGCAAGAGATCAAAGTTGAGAGGAAATCCCTGGTCATGTTACATTGACTATAGACCTGATTGTAATGTTACGTTTATGTGGCAGTTTTTTAGATGGGCACCTCAATTGTTATCGGATTCTGAACTCAGAAACGGATCAGTTCCAGTTTTGATCAAACCTCAGTAAGGGAAGAACATCGAAACTGAAATTTTCACTTAAAGTAAAAAAGAGAACGACACTGTGAAATGTTTGATATCAGAGTAGACACAGATTAAAGATATAGTTACATTCCATAGCTGCAAGAAAACAGAATCCACCTCTTTAGCTTTCGCTTAAGATTTTGGTTTCACTCGAGTATTTAAATATTAATTAAGCGTTCTGGGTACACTGTTCAAATTGCAGAAGTGAAAGTGGAATCAGGATTCCAACATGGCCTACCCATGTTGCCAGTGAATAAGGAAAAGAGCTGTTTATTCATTATCATTTAATCCTATTTTAGACAGTGATAACACTTAGACGACATTCCGCATGCAATCCTCCACATACTCATCGCCAAATCAGTAGGTCCCCTCTTCCTTTCTGCTTTCACGAGTGAATGAAGTGCGCAGAATGGACCAGAAAAAGGAAGCAAATATCATTTTCGTTCAATATCCAACTATCCCGTGTTAGCTTTCAAAATGTCAAAAAAAGGAAGGACGGAAATGGTTGCATAACATAAAATCATTTAATGCTTTCGAAGACTGTTATTAAAAATTAGGTAGATTTGTCTTATCAAAATAATGTTTTGTCTATTTCACGGTCCCGATATGGCTAATTATGATGACATTGATGCTTGGAAATATTACTTTTTTTTTTTTTTTTGTATCTTGCGGACCAGATGTCTCTGAAACAATATAGTCATCTTGCCATTTAATTGATCAAAAACTGCTCCCCATTTTGACTGTCGACTATTATCGGGAACTGTGTTGCCTTTTTCCGATCGCAAAGCCAAGTGAAATATATCCTCATCTTTTCTACGAAAAAAAAAGTTACTCCGTTATTGCCTATCTCACAGTGTGCCCGTCTTCTTTCTTTCAATCTCATCAGTCTGCCTACCTTTCTGCACGAATGGAGGGTACAATCCTCCTCTTTTGATGAATTATATATAAGAGTGTTTTCATGTTCGTCACACCAATGAAAATCGACAACGGAAGAAAAACACATCATAGTTTGAAAAATGTATGCTAGAGCTACCTCAAAATACATCATTTATTTTTCAGCGGTGCTTTTCTCTTCATTAAAAAGATGGATCACATTTCCTCGCTATTCAAATAACTTCTTATTCTGTGAAATTCTGTTTCGATTGTAGGCCTATCTGCTTTCTTCCTCTTCTTCTTTTCTCTCTCTCTCTCTCTCTCTCTCTCTCTCACTCTTATAACAACAATAACAGTATGTGATAATTATATGAGAGTTAGCTAATTTGATGCTTTGAGTCATTTGACTTGTCTTCTCTCTCCATAATTCCGCCCATCCCCAAACTCCCTCACTCCTCAGAAGTTCAGAAAACGCCCTTTGCTGTCTTTAGTCGATCCTCCCACTGGGACTACCAGTTTTGATTTTTATTTACATCCTGTAATGAAAGATGGGCTGAGACTACAACAGCATATATGAGTATACAACACAGAAATAGTTTTTTTTTTTTGTTTTGTTTTTTGTGGTTTTAAGTGGCAACAATAAACTATATAAAGAGAGTTCCTGAAGTGACAGAAAACTACATGTCTGGAGCTTCTAACTTGTTTCTCTCTTTGTTGATCCCGAGCAAATTCAGCAGGTCAGTAGTTTTATGAGAATAGTCGTATTGCTGTATCGTTCAGAAAATAGGGTGACAGTCATAGTGGTTAAAGTGGTGGCGGATGATTATTTTGCGGAATTTCATATGGAGTGATAAAGGCTTTCTAAGAGAGGTCATCCATTTTTAAAGAACCATGACGGTCTGAAGTAGGTATTGAGTTATCTCCCTGAAGATTAGGCCTAACTTACCGTGATTACAGAATAATGTTATCCGATATTATGTTTTGTTTGTATTTCCTACAACAACGATATCTGAGACTGAATCATTGAAACAAATTTTAATCTTGCTTCCCACAAAAGAACTTATCCATCCTCATTATAATGCCAAATGTTATTGAACCCTTTACCTGACACAATCGCTGGAAGTCGCGAATTGGAAGACTGATACAGTCGCAACATGTAACAAGTCAACGCCCCCAACACACCCATATCCCCTTTCCGCCGACAGTCACGTTATTACCAGAAACCTCGCCCTGCACATGGTTTAGAACGAAAGTAATGAGTTCATGCTTCCTGTAGTTTTTATGCGATCGAAATCGGTTGAAAATTGACACTTCTGTGATTTTTTTTAAGTTGGAAAAGTATGTTGGTGAAAAACCACAAAAATTAATCTCTCTTCATTTTTTTTTTTTTTCGCTCATATAATTATAGGCAGGAATTCAAGAAAACAAAATCATACTCCCATAAATAAAACGTTACATGGATAGGGGACTTAAGTCAGATTCAGAGAAATGTCTGAGTCAACGTTTCATTTGTGCGCAATTCCATTACAGTTATAAGGTGTTACAGAAGAAATGAGGCAATGAAGCAGACGTGATAATTTCCATAGGACACTGGCAGAACCCTGAAGTGAGGGTCTACCAGATTGAAAGGTCATTGATATGAACGGAAGGAGGAAGTTGACAGGCATTCTAAAAGCTTAAATGAGTCGCAGTTTGGCGAAATAGGCAGAAGAGGCACAATCTGGAGAAGAAGGCAAATTGAAAACTGGATGGACAGTCAGAGGTTAAATTAGTTTCATGAAAAACGTTATGGAAGAGCAAATTTACACAACTTTCCTTTCGTTTGTTCATCTTCTTCATCATCTTCTTCTTTTATTATTATTTTTTTTTATACATGTTTAAAATGCTTCAATTTTTTAAAATTTGTTTGGATAGCAGTTTCTTTCTCTCTCTTGACAGATAGATCTAAATTTATTCAAATTGCCAACGGTATTTTTAAAGTGCAAACGTTGTTATATAACTCAAGGATTGTTGTGTAGCTGATGTTGAGCTTACCATCTCCTATTCACTCAAATGGACACCTCTATAAAGTTCGAACTTCTCATGAGTGGAGTATCCAGTTGATGCCTAGTCCATTTGACTGAGGTCTTTTCTACTTCCCTCCCCCCCCCCCCCCAAAAAAAAATATCCAAAATTAATACTCCTGCCCTTCCTAGGTCCCTGGCAAGATTAAAATACAGTTTTAGAGATAATCACAGTGTTATGTTTGGGGACACAGGAATGCTTTAACAAAATAACGATTCCAGGTGATGTTGTAGGAAATATTGACTGACTGTCATAGGATGTTCTGCCTGATAACAAACAAGAACCAATAATGTCGATCGATAACACAGTGGTTCACATACACTTAGATATGTCCTGCTCTAACGATCGCATGGTTGTCATAACAAAAGAATATTACTTCCCAATCTATGATTTTATTTTAATGAGCTTCTTTATATCACGGATTACAACTGCAGATTCCCTCTTCTTTGAGAAAGAGAAATTATATATTTCATGTTAGCAAAGACCCCCCTCCCTTCCTAACTCCAAACCAATAGTTTAATTCATCACTGCCTTGATTGCAATCACTCAGTTGCACTGTCTTTAAGTTCCAAAAAGATGTCCCTATTCATGAGTTACTAATTTTAATGGTGAGAGAACTGTTGAACATAATAATAATAATAATAATAATAATAACAGAAATAATAATGCCATGCATGCATGAACAGGTATAAATTAATATTAATTAATTTATGAAATTGAACAAAATTGATAAATGCAGTGAAGTGGGGTTTTTTTTCACCGCAACACTTGTTGTGTTCCTCATTAGATTTGATGATACAGGAACAGATTTACTGAAAGCTCATTGTGATTAACTGCAAACATGACATGGTTGTAGCATTTAATCAGTCAATATTCCAATATTATTCCTGATAAAAATGACAAGAAATTTTATTAATTAGAAATAAATTACAGAGGGTTCAACTTATGGAGCTTTTTGGAGCAGTGCAGTATATCCTGAAATAAAAAGAGGCCATTAATTCAGTTCTTCATTTATGGAAGATTTCGTTGCATTATAAAATACTAACGATTTAGAAGCACGTACAAAGCATACACACTTCAAGACTGCAAAACAAAATGACACATCTTTTCAGAAGGTGGATGATGTATTTTCAGAAAATTTTTATTTTAATGAAAGCTGCGTTCATTATCTGGATGTGGTTGATCAGCTGAAACAACCAAATTATTGCAGTAAGTAGATTTGACCGAGGCACGCACTTGCTGAACCTTTCGAATGGTTAACTGTCCCCATATTCACTGTTATGTCACCACAATATCTCGGTAACATGTAAAACCGATAACATGCCACTGACTGATAGCGTGGAGACATTCCAACTGATCCATCACCACAATCATGACATGGTTCAGTGCAATGAATAAACATATCTGGGCATTTAATTTATGGAAAATTGTGACCCCTGACTGGCATTGGCCACCTGTTGAATACACAGAATTAATCTGTGCCAGAGAAGAGATGACGACAATAGTTTGTCAACATCAATGACCTGTTGCCTACTTGTGCTCAATATTCACTGGGTTTGATATATTATGATTATCACTTAGAGATCCGCCTCTCGTGAACTCATTCCAGACCAATGATTTCCAACTTTTGATATTTCCTCATCCAATCGACTTTAGAAATGTGTGCAGTCAACTATTTGCCCAGAGCATTTGCATAAATTTATAACATGGTCTATTGTTTGAATAATTCCATGTCATTGCATTTTGTGAACGGCTTTTTCACTCGCTTCACCCTTTTAACTGATCATTATATTAACATACATTTACTGAACCCTTGATCTGCTGAATATGGCATTCGAGTAGTTAGCTGTTTGTATTTTCCTAAGTCTTTCAATCCTTAGAAAGTAGTCTTATCTCGATTTTGAGAGGCTGCCTTTTTGTGAGAATTTTTGTGGGTAGAAATTAGGAATTTTTAAATTTTGCCCGGACAGCGGCATTCTGCCTACTCTTTATCGATTTTGAGCTGCCAGGGGTTCTTTAACGGGCATATCACGGGATCTCCGAACTATAATCGCCCTTATCCGAGAAGGCTCGACATCGGGCTTTCCTACCCAGAGGAAGCCAGGGGACCGTTGGGTCACTGAAAATATGTAGGTTTCAACCAATGGTAGGACCTGCTAGTCGCTCCCGGCCACAAACTCACCGATGTGAGTTGTTTTCACTATGAAGCAGGCACCAAACCACAACGATCCTCTTGTAGATTCATAAATTAAATTCTAATTTGGTTTCAAACAGTTTTTGTGGGCGGTTTTGTAAGTAATATTCTTTCTCTGATCATATAGATGTAGGGGATGCTTTGGGGGAAATGTAATCTTTTCTTTTTGCTAAAGACTTTATTTTTTCTTACATACCAGAGACAGAACCCCCCCCCCCCCCCCTAATTTCCTGCTTATCCATGTGGCATAGTCCACACCTTTACTGAATGAAATTCCTACAGAAAGCTGACAACCATATATAGTGTGCTCCACAAAGGACATTCCAATCTCACTTGTCATCTCTAGGACGACGTCCAAAAGCTGACTGAATCACAGTTAACAGTATGATTATCATGGGAAAAAATGTCTGAATTCTATTCTCTAAAAGCAAAAAATAATAAATGGAAATGGCAAGATTAGGTGTAGTTAATCGATTCAGTAGGCCTGCAGGTTCTGTCCCTCTAATTCACCACCACATGATCCATTTATAAAGCAGACCCTCCATGACCAAGGTATGAAATCCATATTTATGGTAAGGGATGGCCGCAGGTAAAAGACATGACCTAAAAATTTCGAGTGATCGGCTATCTAGCAATCTAGGAAGACACATCGTATAGAATTATCTGGTACAATATCGCTCACATGGTTTCACAATGGTTATCTCAGACCTAGTGAGTGCGATATCTAAAGATTAAAGGTAAATCTAAACACGAAGTGGTGTTCACGGGGGATGAAGTGTCCGACTAGCAACCCGATTCCTTGGCACTGGACTGAACTGCGAAGATCTCGTCTTTGACGTACCAAGGAGTATGATGTCTCCACATGTATTTGTTTCTGTGGTCTTGTTCATTGCCGGCGGTCTACCAATGTGCTATGGTAATTGTTGACTTTCTCTAGTTCATGAATTGTGAAACAGAAGGTGGAGTATACTTTATTTTTGCTTTATTACCTTAACATTTGGATGCAGCGATGCTATAGCGATGGTCTGTAGCGAATAGACGGTGAGCTACAGGGAATATAGTTGGAAAGGGAAATGAGAGAGAGCAAGAGAGCGAGAGAAAAAGAGAGAGATAAGAAAGAGGAAGTAAAATGGGATTTGGAGGGGATGTTTATATGGTACTTATGCCGTTTATACCTATTTTCACGTTGAATTTGTTTATAGAAAATGATCGTCTTTGTGATTTGACTGTTACCTTCCATCCGCCACATACATGAGAACAGTGGAGCACGACGAGAGCAGGAGTAGCCGACAAGATATTATATAGCAGAGGTTAAGCAGAATTCGAAATCTTAGACTGTTTACAATAACTGACTTTCTATTTCTGTTATATGTCTTGAAAGGTTTTAAGGGTATAATATTGATATTTAATACAGTATTTGTGTCACATAGTGGCACTCAGTAAAATACATTTGGCGGTCAAAGCATTTAAGGATGCTATGCTACCACCAATTGAATGCGGCAAGTTAGATGGCATTGTCTCGGGCGTCTAATTACATCTCTTGGAACCAAGTTTCATGTCCTCTACCGGGTCAAATCTTTGTTTTCGAAGTTTTAATTCAGGTGGGATTCACACGAGGCAAAATCGGGGAAAAAGGGTTGGGGGGGGGGGTGGATATTGAGAATGTTCCAGTAATTTGTAACTATAAGTCATCAAAAACATCAAAATCGAATTATCGGGGCTTCACAACAATGCACTAATCCATTCTGTCAGAGCGATGACCGAAGTTGTTACAACTAGAAACTGTTGGAACATCTTCGATATTATCCCTGGTCTTGCCCCTGTAACGACTCCCCCCCCCCCCATCTCCTCCCCCTCCTCCTTTTCCCCAGGAATGTTGTACATAATTTGCATCCAAAGCTTTTCGATATATAAATTACATTTAAAAATGAAGTTCGGTAGAGAGAAAGCCTGGGGAGAGCTGGACAGCAAAGGGTTGTCAGAGAAGAAGCCCCCCCCCCCCTTGTGCGAGTGTTTCGGCCCTTAACTCCTTATACTCTAAGGGGGCTGGGCCGCAGCCAGGTCATGACTCCCGAATGCCCCTCAGCTGTCTCCTACTTCAATGAATTAAAGGTTTGACATTGCAATTGATGGTAAATGCAATGCTGCTAAAGTATGAAACTTGGTCGGAGCAGGGATTTGAACCCCGACCTCTCAACTGAAGACAAAGCGTCTTAGCCGCTCGACCGCAGGCATTCCCAAGATCCTAGAGGAAATTACATAATCTTAATGTTCTAGTTTTCAGTCTGGGAGACGAGGTTCTGGCTAATGAAGCCGATTTTCATTCTTTCTCGACCAGATCCAGCTGGAACTTTTCTCTGCTCCTTCTGCCATTGCCTTCAGGGCACTATTTCTCTTCTTTCCTGAAATTGAGAGCTTTTTCATTAGGTCGTAGGCAGATGAGTGACTAATACTGTGAGTTGAACGCCGGATTCCCTCAGGGATTTGACTAGTTCAGCATATTTTTCAGTTTTGTAGATGTGGGCCTCGGTGATTCTATTTTCATACATTACAGTTAGCTCAATCAGAAGCACTTGTTTGGAGGTCCTTGACAGGAGCACTATGTCTGGTCTCATACCGCTCTTGCTGATGCTTTTAGGATGATTTTTTTCATTCTGGGAGGTCTGCACTGTGCCTTCCCAGTCCTCAGCTCCATCCAGCAGACCTTTCTTTTATGGTCTGCTTGTTAAAGATTTTCCAGACCAAGATTTCGTCTGTCCTATTGTGTGAAATATTTTACGGGGGGGGGGGGGGGTTAGATACTGTAGTTTTCCCTTTCGCAGTGCTCACCAAATAGGCAACTTCTTTGAGCACTTGATTATGCCTCCAAGTATAGCTTCCTTGGGCCAGCGCTACTTTGCATGAGCTCAGGACATGTTCTACAGTCTGCTTGCCTTGACATAGTGGGCATGCTGAGGCATCAGTTTTCCTCCATTTGGCAAATTTGCATTTGATGGCAGGATGTCATACACTGATCTAAGTATGATGCTGATCCTAAGTGAAGCCATGTGCCACAGATCATTCCAGGTAAGGCTTCTCTGGAGTGCTTCCTCCCAGGTTGTCCACTGCCCTTGTTGGGCTTGCCGAACAGCTTTCTGGAATCGTTCAGCATCTTCCTCTTTACGTATCTCCTGTATAACCATGTCCCTTTTCAATGTCCCCTTTGCTTTGGGCCACCATTTCGTCTTTGTTGACCCCAGTCCTTGTCTGTTGCTCTGGGTATGTCCTGCTATTTCTTGGATCTTGAGGCTTTCTTTTGCCAAGTTACAGCTTCCGGCACTTTCCATTTTCTGCCAGTCTTGAGCCTTGGCCCAACTGATCTTACCACTTCATCTCTGAGTCGTCAAGCATTGTTAGTAGTCTTGCTTTCCATACTTTGTAATCTTCCACAAGGGACTTCAGAGGTAACTTTAGTTTTGCTTGGCGGCAGTATAGTGCGACGTCAGTAAGGGCAGATGGAACACCAAGCCATTTTCTGGTGTATTTGTTGATTTTGGTTTCAACTGCTTCAACTGTGCTTGTACAGATATCATAGATCAGTAAAGGCCACAGGAGTTTTGGAGTGAGCATGAGCTGTAGACATCAGACCTTGTATTTGCCAGGCAGGCCACAGTAGTCTATTATCTGTAGGCTTTTTTCCGCTGTGTCCTTAATTTCATCTGTTCGCTTTGTGTCCTTTAAGGAGGCAGGCATCATACCATCTGCCAAAGCTTTTGACTGGTTCTTCTGACACGGTCGGAACAGGTTGGTTGCCAATCGTGAAGGTCACTGTTTCTTTAACCTTTCCTTTCCGCAGTGAGAGGCCCCTAGATTTCTTTGGTTTGAACTTCATTCTGCAAGCAGTGATTAGTTCGTCTAACCTTTCCAGCAATTTGTGTGTCTTTTCTTCCCTGGATGAGAGGATTGTTGTATCATCCATGAAGGCTTTCAGGGGTGGGATTTGAAAGTTATCTCCAAGATTTGTTGGGCTTGTGTTGCTGGTTGCAGCTCTCAGAATCACCTCTATTGCCAGAACGAACAGGATTGGGGAAATTGCACTTCCCATTGTGATGCCCACTTCCAGGTCTGTCCAGTTTGTTGTATATTTTTTTGTAGAGAATCTCATGAAGAAACCATTGAAGTATGTTTCCAGCGTTTTACGGATGTTTTCCGGGACTTGGTACATTTCCAGTGCCATTTGAATCATCTGGTGAGGAACTGACCCACATGCATTTGCCAAATCGAGCCAAACAACACCGACATCCAGCTTTTCTGTTTTAGCTTTTTGTATTGCTTCCCACATCATTGTGACATGCTCTATGCAACCAGATAGCCCTGGGATGCCTCCCTTCTGGACTGCTATGTCCAGATAGCTATTTTCTATCAGATATTTTGTCAGTCTGGTTGCCATGACGGAGAAGACAACCTGATTGGCCTGAACTGGTTGATTTGGCTTGGGTTCAGTTCTTTTGGGATGTATACTCAATCACCAATCATCCAGTGGCTGCTAATCACCATGTTTTTCCATGCAGATCTTATTACTTTGTGAAGCCACTTGAGGAGTTGTGGGCATTTCTTGTATAGCATATAAGGTATTCCATTCGGCCCAGGTCAGGATTTACCTCTTCCTTTCTCAACCACCTTCTTTATTTCCTCCAGCTAGATACTGTAATATACAGAATACAATAATTGAGATTTGTTACAGTTATGCTGCTTTCCAGCATTTCAGCCTTCTGGAGGCGATTATCTCAGCGAGTCTCGACATACTAGCATTTTGGAGTTTTGTTTTTGGTCTTCTTTTGATTCTGCTTTTTGTGTAAGAAATGTTTTCGGCTTTAAAAAGCCGTATGGATATCTGAATTTCAGCATCGTATGAAAAATGACAGATACATATTTTATATATATATTTACAGGAAGGACCGTTGTATCGAACTCAGAAGTAGTTGCAGAAATAAACAGCCGATCTTTACTAGGTAAGTTTATGAGTTTCAGTTTCAGTTTCAATTATTGGCCATGAATAGTTGTTCAGATATGTGTGAAGGACACATAATTATCGCTATTTAGGCCTACTTAGTCCATTACCTGCAATGTATCCTTGCACTGGTCAACGTATTTTATTCAATCAACTTTTTGACAAAAAAAATGGACACTGTAAAAGAGAGAGAGAGAGAGAGAGAGAAAGAAAGAGAGAGAGAAAAAGCAAAAAAGAGGGCGAGAGAGATTGAGAGCAAGAGACAATGTGAAAATTATGCTTGTGTGTTTGTGTGTGTGTGTGTGTGTGTGTGTGTGTGTGTGTGTGTGTGTGTGAGAGAGAGAGAGAGAGAGTGTGTGTTGGCTTGTGTATCTGTGTGTGTGTGTGTGTGTTGTGTGAAAGAAAGAGAAAGAGAGAAATCTTTGATGCACAACTAAAGTAGAGACAAATTTATTTAATATTGCGCTCTCGAGAAGTCATTTCAAGACAGATCTGCTCTAATTTGTTGTGAGGTCTTTGAAATCTGTAGATAGACGTGAATTTTATCTACAAGTTGTAACTATGGTACATTTCGTTTCATGTCTCAAAGTTATCAGTCATCAATCAATTTACAATTTTACTCTACCGAGTATGGCAGGAAGAAAACAAAGCTGATCAGTGTTCCAACATGTACATTGTTCCTGTGTTCACACCTTACTTTGTGGATAGTTGTGCACTCCGCTTATAACACTGATAGCAGAATGCTTGGACTATGCCTAGTTATCCTTTAAAAGAAAGAAAACACGCAAATTAAATCAGATACCCAAACAGAGGGATACAAAACCAGACAACAAACCAGCTTTCTTTGAATATTGATCAATTGGATCATAAAAAAAAAAAAAAAGTATCGAAGTACGCACGCTTGTCATACACTTTGAGTCACAAGGCAGTATATTATATACATTTGATAGTCGCTATTACTCGGGAAATTATTGGAATAGAATTATTCCCAAGTTTTTGTCACATATGACTGATTGACTAACAAATCAATGGGAGCTAAACCTACCATTACCTTGCCTTCAGAAAGTGAAAAATTAAGTAAATAATTTTATATTTATCTCTTATAAATACTATCAGCAATTATAACTGGATAAAAATCTCAATAATTCATGAAACTATGCTTGGTTTAGAGAAGAAAGAGATATAGATGTCATATAATAAAGTGCAAAGTGCAAGTGACGAAGCTCCCTATCAGGGCTGATCCCACAGCCTTTTTTCACACTTTAAGTTCTTTTTTTCCCTGAAGCCGGATGAATAGTTTTCCCCAGTATTGTTTTCATTCATTTCACTCCACATTACGGGGGTCAAACTAAATTATCAAAACAATAGAGATCGTCCATATCCATAAAGTAAGGTTTTCAGAGAACAATAGTGATATGACTATCAAATCTCAAATAATTTAGAAGCAACCAATTTGTTTTCGCATTTCAGTATTTAGAAGGCTTTTGCTGCACAGCACATTCACACACACAAACTCACCAAGTACAACGGTCATAGTTACTGTTCACTACATGTCCCCGAGTCATGCTGCTCTTATCGTGTGTTCTTGTGACCTTTTTCAGCCCCGTGCGCCGATAACACTGAAGTCAACTGCCAGGAATTTAAAAACTCTGGGAACTGTCTGAGTGATCCAGATTTCGCCGCGTCCTTGTGCCCAAAGACTTGTGGTGTATGTGGAGGTAAGTAAACCTAGATTGGCTCCGTATGGCTGAGCAAATAAAGTAGCCCCAATTAATAATTTAAAAGTGAGAAAATTAGTGAGAAATCTGTCTAACTTTTGTTTAGATACTTGATTTTTAGTAATACTAGAGCTGCTTATGCACTGAGCTGCACGAACCTAAAGTTTTATTTTGTCTGTCTTTAATATGCCAAGTAAAATGACAAATATCAACCTGGAGTCTTCTAAGAGAGGTAATTGTCTTGACTGATATCACGATTATTATTACAAAGTGGAGTAAATAAGGCGGTGAAATCGAGAAAAAAAAAGATACGTAGCAAGATGTCCATTCGGCGCTTTAGCGCGTGGATGTACGATGCACTTAGAATGATATACCTTCCCTTTGAGATTTTGTCAATAAATAATT
>JBCAUA010177664.1:0-21690 GCA_038406235.1 Peronia verruculata | reverse complement strand
GGCTATCCTGCTGAAGGTCATCTCACTGTAGCCACGGTTGAAGGAGGACATCAGACCGATTTCGCTGTGCGCATAGCCGGTAACGATCGGCAGTTCGATGTTCAGATCCAGTTCGTTAAAGGCCTGGTGGATGCGCTCATCCAGGGGAAGGTGTCTTTCGCTGTTCCAGCCGGTCAGGTCTACGAATCGGGCCTTGACACCATCGCGCCGCAACAGACTGGCCATGTTCGAGGCACTGTGTGCCTCACCAATACAGGCCAGCATTTCCCTGACGGTGGCCAGATGTTGCTCCAGTTCAAAGTGTCCATGCAGGCAGAGATTGTGCAGATCATGCAGGCAGCGCTCTGCATCATCGAGTCTTTCGTCGATGAAAGAATTGGCCTGCTCCAGCAGTGCTCCGGAAGCAAACAACTGCTGGTTGATTTCGTGCATGCGCTGGCGAACCTGCTGTAATGCCGTAACCCAGGTCTTGTCTTCAATGCTGTTGGCGAACAGCCCATAGACCCCGGCTTGTCCATTTTTTTTATGCTCCAGCAACTGGTCAGTGATGCCCCCGTAGGCGGACACCACGAAAATGCGTCGATAACAGGAATCTGAGTTGTGAGGTTTGAAGATGATGTTGTCACGCACGGCCTCGTAATCATTCATCGAGGTACCACCAATCTTTTCAACACTGTGAGCAGTCACGTTGCCTCCGTCAGTTTATGCTTGTTTGAACAGTTCAGTGCAGGGTGGCTTCCCGGCTCCACTGGCGCGGTGAATTCCTGCTAGCCGGTGACTGTTTCTGCTTCCAGTTCATAGGCACCTTCGGCATTATGGACTTCCTTGCCATTGAGCGGCGGATTGAAGACACAGGCCATGGTCATCTCTTCAGCAGCACGCAGTATGTGTTTGTCGTGTTTATCGAGGATGTACAGAGTACCTGGTTCTATTGGATAGACCTTGCCGTCGGCTACTGTCTCCACCTCACCCTTGCCACTGATGCAGTAAACCGACTCCAGATGATTTTGATAATGCATGCCGAAATCAGCACCGGCATAGATAGTGGTGATGTGAAAGGAGAATCCCATGTTGTCATCCTTGAGCAGCATACGGGTGCTCTCCCAACTTCCTTCCGGTGAGACGATACGTCTGGGTGACTGATTGGCCTGCTCCAGGGTTCTAACGATCATGAAACTATTCCTGTTGGTGTAGCGTGAATGTTGGCTTTACTCGCCTGACGTGTTTTGCAGAGGCTGTCTCGAAACAGCAGCTAATTGAGGACTACGTTATCGAAGTAGTCATCATCACTGGGGATCTCTTCCCTGGCGCAAACCTCACGAATGGACTCCTCAAGAATATCGATACCACGCTTGAGATTCTCGTCGCTGATAATCAGGGGGCACAGGAACTTGACCACATGGTCATCGGCACCACTGGTTTCGATGATCAGTCCTTTGGCAAACGCCTTGCGCGTAATCTTTTCAGCGATCTCCCCGTTGACACAGTTGATACCCTGAAACATGCCTCTACCTCGCGCTGTGAAGTTACCCTCACCATAACGTTCAACAATCTTGTCTACCCGTTCAGTGATGTAGCCACCCTTGCGTTTAACGCTATCGGCAAAGCTGCTGTCACTCCAGTAGTGATCAATCGCCTTCTTGGCGGTAACAAAGGCATGATTGTTACCGCGGAAGGTTCCATTGTGTTCACCTGGCTTCCACTGATCCAGTTCCGGTTTCATCAGCAATACCGCGAACGGCAAGCCATAACCACTCAGGGATTTGGACAGGGTAACAATATCTGGATAGATACCGGCCGCTTCAAATGAGAAGAAACTGCCGGTGCGACCGCAACCGGCCTGGATGTCGTCGATAATCAGTAACACATCGTGCTGGCGACAGACCTCACTGAGATTACGCAGCCAATCGACACTGGCGGCATTGATACCACCCTCGCCCTGTACCGTTTCCACGATCACAGCGGCCGGCAAATCGACTCCACTGGAGGAATCAGACAGCGTCTTGTCCAGGTAGGCAGTGGTGTCTACATCATCACCCAGGTAGCCGTCGTAGGGCATGCGCGTTGCGCCGGTGAGCAGAATTCCTGCGCCACCACGATGACCGGAATTACCGGTAACAGAGAGAGAGCCCAGGGTCTGGCCATGCCAGCCGTTGGTGAAGGAGATGATGTTTTCCCGACCGGTGTTCTTGCGGGCGGTTTTCAGAGCGGCCTCAACGGCGTTGGTCCCGGTTGGTCCGGTGAACATGACCACGTAGTCAAGCTCCCGTGGTTTCAGGATCTTTTCGTTGAAGGTCTCCAGAAACTCACCCTTGGCACGGGTATGCAGATCGAGACCGTGGGTGATGCCATCATCCTGGATATACTCCAGCAGTGCCTGCTTGAGTACCGGATTGTTATGGCCGTAATTCAGTGTCCCGGCACCACCGAGGAAATCCAGATACTCATTACCCTCATCATCATAAAGCAGTTCCCCTCTGGCCTTGTGAAAGACCCGTGGGAAAGAACGGGCGTAACTGCGTACTTCGGATTCGATTTCTTCAAAAATCTTCATAGTGGTTTGGCCTCTACTGGACTCTCTATGGTGACAATGACGGGTTGTTCGGTTCTGATGAGCATTCTGGCTCAGCGTTGAATCGGACCAATACAAACCAGGTTTTCGGTATCGTGTTGGTTCGAGAAGTGACGCTCACGGTCGAAAAAGATACTTTCGTTCAATTCGCTATCCAGCGATTTTGCCAACGCTCTGAACAAAGCCCAGGATGCCTGATTATCACTGGTAATTGTGGTCTCCAGATAACGGACCTGTGCGCAGACGCTGCGATCGAGCAAATCCAGCAGCATGCGAGATGCAAGTCCCTGACCCCGGGCACTGTCGGCAACGGCAACCTACCAGATACACACGGTGTTCTGTCTGCCTGGCAATAGATAAGCAGACAGGAACGAGACTAGTTCCCCGGCACACTCACCTACCACACAGGTATCGGCGAAGTGACTGCACTGCAGCAGGTTGCAATAGGAGGAATTGTGATCAAGCGGGGGACAGTGACTGATCAAGCGATGGACGTTCATGCCATCCTCAGCCTGTGGTAGCCGTATCACAATGTCTTCAGCCATGGATCCTTATGCCTCCGAAATAATATTTACTCCACTAAATTTTCTTATTATACGGATTGTACAATTTTGCTCAATCAAAACCTTGGAATTTGACGCCAAGCCCCTGTAATTGATTTATTTCTGGGTATATTCGCATCAATCACTTAGTGCTAAAAATATAGTAGTCTAAGCATTATCACGCGTCTACTCGCTCGGCAGTCAGCCAGTAGCCGAGACCAGTGCACAGGACATGGTCACTCAGGCCGGTCACGCACTTGCTGCCACTCGGGAGGTGTTCGATGATAAAAAAATTGCCAGTGCTTCGTCCCGTCCGGTTTATAATTTCACCCAGGATTTATCAGACCAGGTCATTATCTTGAACAGCATTGAAGAAGTACTGGTAGCCTTACGACGGGTTATTCGCGCTACCGACATGCATTCGAAACATCTGGCCAAGACCACCGGGCTGACTGCTCCACAAATCCTGTTGCTGCAGACCATTCGTGACAAGGGGGAAGTCACCATTGGAGAACTCGCTAACAAGGTCAGTTTGAGTCAGGCCACGGTCACCACGATTCTGGATCGTCTGGAGAAGCGCCAACTGGTATTCCGCGAGCGTTCCAAGCAAGACAGGCGCAAGGTCCACGCCTACTTGACCGATGAGGCCCTGCGCGTGCTCCAGGATGCCCCGTTGCCATTGCAGGAGCAGTTCACCCGCCAGTTCAACGATTTGCATGACTGGGAGAAAACCCTGATTCTCTCTGCACTGCAGCGAGTAGCGCAGATGATGGATGCGCAACACATCGATGCCGCCCCCTTCCTTGACATCGGCACCCTGGATCGCCAAAGCGGTGATGAAAAACCGGATGTCTTTCGCGATACGAATTGAATTGCCGACAGTATGAAAACGCTTGGTTCCAGTCCCGTTTCCTGCCTGCAAGCAATCGCCTGTCTGCATCGTTTTCGCGCTCTGGGGCAGACTTTTTTTTCTGAGGCAACAGCAAGCGGTCTGCGGGAACCGGAGTTGGTCTGTTGCAGTGATGAAGCCGCGCGGCTGGCCGGCCTTGACCCGAAACTCCTGCACACCGATGCCGCGCTGCAGGCCTTCAGCGGAAACCGACTCCCAGAGGGCTTTCGGCCACTGGCTCAGGATTACGCCGGACACCAGTTTGGACACTTTAACCCGCTGCTGGGTGATGGCCGTGCCCTGCTACTGACAGAGCTCGCTGGTCCTGACGGGGTGATGGAACTGTACCTGAAGGGTGCCGGGCGCACGCCCTATTCCAGACACGCAGATGGCCGCTCGGTGTTACGTGCCTGTTTACGTGAATTTCTGGCCAGTGAGGCAATGGCCGCACTGGGAGTGCCTACAACCCGCTCTTTATGTGTCACTACGGGCAAGACCCTGGTCTCCAGACAGGGGCTGGAGCAGGCCGGCATGCTGGTGCGAATTGCGCCCAGTCATATTCGCTTCGGCAGTTTTGAGAACCTTTTCTATCAATCCGATTACTCGTCACTGCAACGGCTGGCGGATTTTGTCATCAAACATCACTACCCGCATCGCCGTGAAGACCGCAGTCCCTATGCCGGGCTGTTCCAGGACATCGTTGCCAGCACTGCCCGTCTGATAGCACGCTGGCAGGCCTTGGGCTTTACCCACGGGGTCATGAATACCGATAACCTGTCAGTTCTGGGCCTGACCTTTGATTATGGTCCTTTTGCCTTTATGGAGTCCTACCATCCGGCCTTTGTCAGCAATCTGTCAGATGATACCGGGCTGTATGCCTTTGAACAGCAACCCGCCGTGGGTCTGTGGAGTTGCAATGTACTCGCCCGGGCACTGTCACCATTGATTACCGAAGACGATCTGCGGGCAGCCCTGGAACACTACGAGCACCTCTTCCTGCAGGACTATCAGGACATCATGCTGAACAAGCTGGGCCTCAGGCAGCGTCGGCCCGGTGACGTTGAACTCTTGAACAGGCTGCTGGCGGTGATGAAAGATGAGGGCAGTGACTACAGCCTGACCCTGCGGGCTTTGTCTGAACCGCAGCAATCCCTGTTCCCGTCAGTCAAGGGACAGCAGTGGCTGCAAGAGTACCGTCAGCGGCGGGCCGTCGAGGCTGCAACAGAGGCTGACATCGGCAAACTGATGGATAAGCTCAACCCGCTGTATATTCCGCGTAATCATCTGTTACAGGGCGCCATTGATAAAGCCCTGCAGCAGGATTACACCGAGGTGGAACGACTGCTGAGGCTGTTTCGCCAGCCCTTTACCGCACAGGGCGTCAGTGAGCGCTATGCCCGGCCGGATTCGGAACACACTCCTGCCAGCGCGGTCAGTTGTTCTTCATAATCACCGGAATCACCAACGATGACAGCCCTGGTATGGTTCAGACACGACCTCAGAGTGACCGACAATCCGGCCCTGCATCAAGCCTGCCGCGAACATGAACAGGTGCACGCCGTTTTTATCGATTGTGCGCAACAGGAACTGGAACACAATCGCAGTCCAATCCAATACGATTTCATCAGCCGCAACCTTGCTGCCCTTGCCGACACCCTCGCTGCGCTCGGTATCAATCTGCAGTTACTCCAAGCAAATGAGTACCGTGAAGTGCCGCAACTGCTGCGCGCGCATGGGCATGAACTCGATATCGATGCAGTGTATCTGAATCGGGAACTGGGCATTAATGAGCAACGACGGGATCAGGCCTGTCAGCAGGCGCTGAAGCTACCCTTTCACCTCAGTAACGGCGATTGTGCCATTGACCACGGAAGTCTGCGCACCGGCAGTAACACCTATTACAAGGTGTTTACGCCCTACAGCCGCGCCTGGCTCAAACGACTGCAGCAGCAGGGTTATCAGGTGCTGCCCTGCCCGTCAGCGGTCGGGCCGTCCCTGCGATCGCCAGAGTTGGGCCTGCCTGACGCCGATGGATCCAGCCATGACTGGCCTGCCGGTGAGCAGGCGGCCCTGCAGCGACTGCAGGATTTTTGCGATCAGGCAGTGCACGACTACGCCGAACTGCGCGATTTCCCGGCCAGGCCTGCAACCAGCAGCCTGTCCCCCTATCTGGCGTTGGGTATCCTTTCTCCGCGTCAGTGTCTGGCCGAACTTGAGGCTCACTGTGGTGAAGTGCCGTTTGAACGCCATCAGCCAGGCTTTACCTGGCTCAGTGAACTCATCTGGCGGGAGTTCTACCGCCACCTGATGATCGACTGCCCTTCTCTGTCGATGCACCGCGCCTTCAAGGCGGAAACCGAACAGATACAGTGGCGCAACCAGCCCGGCTTGTTTCAGGCCTGGTGTCAGGGGCAGACCGGTTTTCCTATCGTCGATGCGGCCATGCGCTGTCTGCTTGAAACCGGCTGGATGCATAACCGACTGCGGATGATCACCGCCGGTTTTCTGTGTAAGGACCTGTTGCAGGATTGGCGCGATGGCGAGGCCTGGTTCATGTCGCACCTGATCGATGGTGAACTGGCCGCCAATAACGGTGGCTGGCAATGGGCCGCGGGTACAGGCGCCGATGCCGCACCCTACTTCCGGGTCTTTAATCCGACTACCCAGGGCCAGCGATTCGACCCACAGGGCGAGTTTACTCGCCAGTGGCTACCCGAACTGCGAGACGTTCCGGACAAACAGATCCACAGCCCGCATACATGGCTGCAACAACACCGGCCGGATAGTGACTACCCCGAACCGATAGTCGATCATGCCGTCGCGCGCAAACAGGCGATTGCGGTATTCGATGCCCTCAAACAGGCTCGATAATCCCAGCTCGATTTTCACCACCAAATCGATGGCCGGAAAAGCCCGATCTGAAACAGCTTGCCGGCCTGTTTGGCTTAATTTGAAAAAAGTGTTGCGGCGCAACATTATCCTGCTATACTGCACCGCACCATCTGGTACCAATTCGAATTATCATGGAGATTAGACATGGCTAAAACTGCCGCTTTCGATTTTTCACTGTTCACTTCACTGACCCAGAAACTGGCTGATCTGAACATTGCCACCTTTAACTCAGCTGTTGAGAATCAACAGGCCGCCGCCAAGAGCCTGCTTTCCCTGGCCGAAGAACGCACCAAGGCCGCCATGGAAATCAAGGATTTTGACGCTCTGGTTGCGTTCATGAAAGAACAGGCTGAACTCACTCAAAGCAACGCTGAGAAGCTGACAGAAGACAGCAAGGCAGCGCTGAAAGATGCCCAGGCCTATTTTGCCGAAGTACAGTCCATCCTGACCGACGGCTCCGAAGCAGTTAAGGAAACTGTAGAAAGTCTGGCTATCGTTCCGGCTGCCCCGGTACGCAAGACCGCCAAGAAAGCCGCCTGATCCCACTTTCCTGCGATTAGGTCGAAGAACCCCGGCACACACCAGTGTGTCGGGGTTTTTTATTGGGATGGTTTTTTTCGGATTGGAGTTAAATCTCCCCTGTCCCCTCTTTGCTAAAGAGGGGAACCCATATTCACCATTCTGAAAAAGCCCTTACTACCCCCCCCTTTAAAACAGGGTCCACTCCAGCATTCTTCCCCTTTTTCCAATGGGGTCAGACTCTCCAATGGCAGACCCCATTGGTATAGCATTTCCCCCCTTTGAAAAAGGGGGGCCAGGGGGGATTTAACGAGGGGGAAAAACCAGTCCAAGGGCTTGATGCTGTCGGTCAGAGATGACCACTAACCAATTCATTCTGAAGCCTGAGCAGGGATCAGCATGGCCGCCAGGATCAGGCCCAGTTCAAATAACAGCCAGACCGGCAAGGCCAGCAGCATCTGGGAAATGATGTCCGGCGGGGTCAGCAGCATTCCGGTCACGAAGGCACCTACGATGACATAGGGCCGTCGCGCCCGCATGGCCGCCACTTCCACCAGACCAGTGCGCGCCAGCAGGAAGGTGGCAATCGGGATCTCGAAGGCAAGGCCAAAGGCCAGAAACAGCTTCAACACGAAATCCAGATAGGCGGTGATATCGGTCATCACGGTTACCCCGGCCGGAGCCACCGACGTAAAGAAACCAAAGATCAATGGAAAGACGACAAAGTAGGCAAAGGCAACCCCCACATAGAATAACAGGGTACTGGAGGCCAGCAGCGGCAGCATCAGGCGTTTTTCCTGGCGATACAGTGCCGGCGCGATAAAGGCCCAGAGCTGGTACAACAAAAAGGGCACACTGACAAAGATGGCCAGCACCAGAGCCAGTTTGAAGGGCGCAAAAAATGGTGCCGCGACACCGGTGGCGATCATGCTGGCCCCTGCCGGCAGCTTGTCCAACAGCGGACGGGCCAGCGTGGCATACAGTTCAGCGGCGAAGAAAGACAGCCCCAGAAAGACCAGCAGGACACACATCACCGCCTTCAGCAGACGTTCGCGTAATTCGATCAGGTGTGTGACCAGTGGGCGTTCCTGATCCTGGCCGGATTCAATCTCTGCCATCCGCACCCTGCTCTTTATCCTGCTGCTGGCGTGCCTTGCGACTGTCATCGCTGCCGAGCATGCGCTCGAGATCATCGAGGCCACCCGGCAGACCTTGCTTGCCCGGATTGCGCAGCTCTGGCACGTCGAGTTCGTCTTCCAGTTCCTGCCTGAGTCCATTCAGAGTGCGACGCATGGAGCCAATCCAGCGGCCGGCAGCACGCGCGGCCTCAGGCAGACGTTCAGGGCCGAGCACCAGCAGGGCCACCACGGCAATGATGGCCAGTTCCCAAAGACCGATATCAAACACGGATCAGCAGCTCAGGACGTTTTGTCCCTTTCCTCGCTTTTCTGATCAATCGTAACACCGCCCTGATCGGACTGCTGGTCCAGTTTTTTATCCTGCTCTGGCTCGTCATCACTGTTCATCGCCTGCTTGAAACTGCGGATGGCGCCGCCCAGATCACCGCCGACGTTACGCAGCTTTTTGGTACCAAACAGCAGGATCACGATGCCCAGTACAATCAGCAATTCCCAGATACTAAAACTGCCCATGAGGCCAACTCCATCAGTGAACGATGTGGCTATTGTATCGGTTACTATCGATTATTCCATCAAAGACTCGTTCCCTGCTGTTCTCGCCTGGCGCTGACCAGATACCGAAGTGGACCACCGGGGTCCACCGCGTTGAACGGAAAACAGGTCACCAGCAGTAGCTGACTGGAATCCTGCTGCGGCCAATAGAGCGCCTGACTGGAGTCAACCACACTCCGGGCTGTGACGAAATAACGCAGTCGCTGACCCGATAGCCAGTACAGCTCAATGACATCGCCAGGCTGCAGTTGCTGCAAAAGGCGGAAATGGGTATCCCGGTGACCGGCAATCACCGGCATTGAGGAGCGCTCGCCTGCCGGGTAGAAAAGTCCCGGGCCGAAGGCCAGTGACTGACCACTGACCCCGGCCAGGACAATGTGGCTGATATCAAGACGCGGGATAACGAGACGGGCCAGTGGCCAGGTATCCGCCCATGGCCACGGGCGCACCGGATCACCGCTATCGATGCTGGCTGACCAGGCCCGCTGCAGCAGAACCTGGGCCAGCATTGCCTTGGCGTGAATGGCGAGCCCGCTGTACAGGCTCCACGCGCCACTGAGGAGGAACAGGAATACCAGTATCCGGCGCATCATCACTACTTCGCCGTTGTCCGCTTCTGCAGTCTCAATCCCAGCCAGCCAAACAGCGCCAGCGTCAGACCGATCAGCAGCTGCAGGCTTGCTGGTGTCGCAGTCTGCGGCAACTGGACAAACACCTTGCTGGCGTCCCAGCCTGCCGGTAACCGCGTTTTCAGGGCATGGGCCTCAAGGCTGATCTCGGCCGGCCTTGCCGGGGTCAGATCGACCGCCACCAGGCTGGTGTATTGACTGACCAGTTGATGTTCCAGCGCCGTCTCGACGATGGCCGCGCGGATGAGCTCGGCCTGCTCACCCCGACGTCCCGGATCATCCATCAAGGCGGCAATGTGCCGACGCGCCCAAAGCGTTGCCACCCCGGCTGCAGTCTCGCCCTGCTCAAGGGCCACACGGGCACTCCAGGGCTGGCCACCGAGGCGACCGCTGAGCTGCAGCATGTCCGGCAGTCTGTCCATGCGCGCCGAAATCATCAGCGGCTCACCGGCATACAGATCCGGCAGATGCCGTGGCCACAGATCCGCTTCTGCGCTATCTGTCCAGTTGATGCCCAGATCAGCCAGCACCGGTGATTCGAGTTGCTGCAACAGGATTTGCATCCGGGCCGCAACCTCGTTGATTTGCCCGATCAGGGTATGGGTGCCGCGTCCTAACTCTGCAGCGCGGCGCATGAAATAGGCATTCGGTGCCGAACCAATACCGACAGTGAACAAGCGCGAATGCTGCAGGCGCTGATGAATGATCTCGAACAGGGCATCCTCATTGCCGATCGCACCATCGGTGATGAACACAACCTGACGCAACCAGCCGGTATGGCCCTGGTGCTCGAGTGCACGATTCAGGGCGCTTGCCATCTCGGTGCCACCCTGGGCCTGGAGTGACTGGACATAGCGCTGTGCCAGACGCAGATTATCCTGCGTGGCAGCAGTGGCTGCAGGAAACAGGCTCGAAGCCGTAGTGTTGAACTGAATGACATTGAAGCGATCCTGTGTCTCCAGGGTAGCCAGTCCCTGCAACAGGGCCGCGCGTGCCTGACGGATCGATTCACCGCCCATGGATCCGGATGTATCAATGACGAAGATGACCTCACGTGGCAGATCCTCGCTGGCGCTCGCCACCGGCGGCACCAGCATCAGCATCAGATAGTCCTGCTCCTGCCGCTGTTCAGTGAATACCGCAGCGCGTGGCCGGGCCGCAGGCTGCGCCGTCCAGCGTAATTCGAAATCACGATCGGCAGGCACGGCGCCAGCAGCCAGCCTGACCCGGTAATGCTGTTCCGAGAAGACCTCGGTATCGATGCGATGATAGCTACTGCTCACCTCTTGCAGGGCGAGACCTGCATCAATATCAACAGTGATAGAGACCGGATTCTCCAGCGTACCGCTCAGATCAACCGGCGGGGTGATTGCGGCGGCATCCGCCACCTGATCGGTGGCCCGGACCCAGCCATGGGCGCTGAACTGCTCCTCCCGTTCGCTTGCAGATAGCGGCGCAGCACGGGGGCTGCCGGGTATGTAGCGCGGGGCGACCACCATCGGGAAGCGCAGACTGAATTCCCCGTGCCGGTAATCGACCTGATGCTGATATTCGATACTGACGACAACACGCTCACCGGGGGCGATATTGGCCACGCGCGAAGTAAAAATATTCGGCCGTTGTTGCGACACCAGCGAGGTTCGACGGCCCTCGGAACGGGCCTGTTGGTAGATCTTTTTCGCCTGCTCGCGTTCTTTGATCCGACCTTCGATGATGCGCTCACCAATGTGCATGCGCAGTCGATCAACCGCAGCATCTTCCGGTAACGGGAAGACATAGATGCCCTCCTGCCAGTGCTCGGACGGGTTATTAAAGTGCTGCTCGACACGGGCCCGGGCGATCAGGCCACTGATTTCAATCTTGACCCGGGTATCCAGGCGGAGCGCCTGCTGCCAGCCACCCGCTTCGGTGGCGAACAGCAAGCTGCCCTGCCCCACCGATTCGGGCGACAGATACGCTTCGGTAACGGCTTCTGTCTGTGGCGAAGCAGCAGCCGACAGTATCGGCCAGAGCAGAGAGAGTACGGTTAACAAGGTGTTCACGGCGGACATGCTCGATACTCCGTTTACGATTTATACGAACAGCATCACGGCCAGCAGCAGGGCGGCGGCGATACCACTGCCAACGGCGGTGGCGCTGATAACCAATTCCAGCATCAGACTGGACAGTAACGGTGGCGATGATTCGCGCTCACTGACTGACATCGTGATGGCCCCGTCGAGTCGGATTGGCAGGCTGCGACCAGCCGGCATTGGTACCTACTGGCAGCTCCAGCGCATAGCCCACCTGGTAGGGCACAATCGGCCCGACAATTTTTTCTGGTTTCTCGTACAGCAAGCGGTCATCGAGTGGAATAAAATGGGTCATCATGGCTCTCCTGTTGGTGTGCCTGTGTTGTGCTCATACACAGTTAAACCCGGCAGCATGGATCCGCCCTGAAATGAATCTGGAGAGCGGATGGAAGAAACTGGAGAAACGCTGGAGAAACTTGAGGCCTTGGCCAGAGTAGTCGTACGCTCTGGGGACTGAGTGCCTACAGCCTTGCTGAAACCGAGCAACCCTGACGGATACACATCACATGACCCATACCATTGCCATCGTCGAAGACGATGACGACCAACGACAGAACTACAGTGATGCGCTGCGCCGACGGGGTTACCAGATCCGCAGCTTTGCCAACCGGCCGGAGGCGCTGGCGGCAATGCGGCAAGAGCTGCCGGATCTGGCCATTGTCGACATCATGCTGGCAGACGAACCGGATGGTGGTTTTGATCTGTGCCGTGAACTGCTGGCCCTGGCCCCGGCCCTGCCGATCATCTTCCTGACCGATCGGATCGAGGAGATCGATCAGGTCTCGGGACTGCGCATGGGTGCCTGGGACTACCAGTCAAAACCGGTATCGCTGAATTTCCTCGCCGAGAAGATCGCTACCCTGTTTCGCATCATTGAACAGCGGCAGACGCAGGCAGACTCTGATACGGCGCTCAGTCGGGGTTCGTTGCGCATCGATGAGGGCACCATGCAGGCACACTGGCACGGACACCTTTTGGATCTGACCCTGACCGAATTCCGCCTGTTGCTGGCGCTGGTACGACGTCCCAATCATGTGATTCGCTATGAGCAGTTGATGGAGGCAACGCTGCAATCGGTGGTCACCCGCAATACCGTCAATACCCACATCATGAACCTGAGGCGCAAGATCACACGACACGATGCTCACTTCGATGCCATCCACAGTGAATACGGCATGGGTTATCGCTGGCTGGAACATCAGCAACATTAGGGGCTGAGGAATTCGCATGCGTACACCAGAATGCAGCGACCGGCGTAACGGCTTGCGGCTGACCACCAAGCTGATGCTGTTGAGCCTGCTCTTTCTCGGCATACCGCTGCTCGGCTATCAGTATCTCAAGGAACTGAAACAGTTCCTGCAGGAGGGTCAGACCCAGTCGCTGCGGCTGATGGCACAGACCTTGACTGTCCGCCTGGGTGATGATCCGCTGTTTCAGCAGGAAACCGCCGGCAGCATCGAACAGGCTATTTATCCCTACCCGTATCTGGCCTCGATGGTGGTCGATGGCTATGACGATGACTGGCGCGATTGGCCGCTGCAGGTCCAGGAATTTCGTGACACCGGCAGTGGTGATGGCTTCAGCCTCAGAAGTGGCCTCTACCAGGACAGCCTGTTTCTGTTGCTGGACATCGATGATACGCAGTTGGTGTTCCCGCCGCCGGCGGTCAGTGAACTCAGCCGTGGTGATCATCTGCGCCTGGCTTTCAACGGCGCCAGTGGCGGCCTGCGCCGCTACCTGCTGGCCACCGATGGGCCTGGCGCCATCAATGCCTATCAGGTAGGTGAACGCTGGCAGGCTCATGCAGGCATGCCGGTCGAACACCGTCTGCGGGGTTACCTGCGGGAACGCCCGGGTGGCTATCGTGTTGAGCTGGAGATCCCGCTGGCGATGCTGGCACAGCAGGCCGGACTGAATCTGGTCAGCGTCGATCAATCCAGCGACCCGCGACAGTCCACCCGCTGGTCTTCCACCGGCACCGTGGCCGATCCGGCGGGATTGTCACCGCTGATCCTGCGCTCTGCAGCCCTGAATCAGCGCATAGCCGAACTCGGCTGGGATGATGTGCGTATCTGGGCGCTGGATCCGGCCCTGCGTGTGCGTGCCCTGGCCGGTGAATTCAGCCAGCCGGAGATCACCCCGATCAAGGCAGATCCGGGTATTCTGCTCAGAATTCTGCGCGAACTGATGTTTCGGTGGCTCTTTGGCATGCCGATGGAACACTTCGATGATCTCGATCGCAGCACTCATATTCGCACCGATGCGCTTATTACCAGGGCGCGCGACGGTACACTCGAAGTGGGTCTCAGACGCACCGCAGACGGACGCTCGGATATTGTCATGGTGGCGGTGCCTGTCATTCGTAAGGATCAGGTGCGCGGCATTTTTCTGGTCGAGCAATCCACCAACGAGATTGTCGATTTACAGCGTCATACTCTGCAGCAGATCCTTGGCATCAGCCTGCTCATCTTCATGCTGATCACCGTTGGGCTGTTACTGTTTGCCTGGCGGCTGACCTGGCGCCTGCGCCAGTTACAACAGGAGACCGAACAGGCCATCGACGAACACGGCCGCATTCGCAACCGGAGCATTGCTGCGGCCGCTCGTCATGGCGATGAACTCGGCGATCTGTCTCGCAGCTTCAGCAGTCTGCTCGAACGACTGAATGGCTATACCGATTTTCTGGAGCGCATCCCGCGCATCCTGCGGCACGAGATCAGTAACCCGCTGAATACCGTCAGCACCTCGCTGCACAATCTCATCGAGCAGCACCCGCAACTGGAGCAGAATCGCTATCTGCACAGTGCCAGCCGCGGCATTCATCGTCTCGATGAAATCCTGCAGAGCATTACCCAGGCAAGTCGGCTGGAATCGGCCCTGGCCAGTGAGGAACATCAGGTGTTCGACCTGCGCCTGCTGCTACAGACCTATGGTCAGACCCTGCAGCAGATCCACGGCGATCGTCAGCTTGAATTGGTCCTTTGCCAACAGCCGATCTACATCCTGGGCTCGGACCACCGTATCGAACAATTACTCGATAAACTGATCGATAATGCCCTGGATTTCACCCCGCCGAACGGCTGCGTGCAATTGCAACTGGTGCGTGATGATGACCGGGCCGTGATCACCGTCAGCAATGACGGCCCGCTGTTGCCAGAACAGCCACCAGAGGCATTGCTGGCTTCCATGGTATCCGTTCGTCAGCCTGGTTCAGCCACAAAACCTCACCTGGGTTTGGGACTGTATCTGGCACGCCTGATCACCGAACACCATCGCGGAGAAATCGGCATTGCCAATCGCGGTGATGGCCAGGGCGTTGTGGTCACTGTTGACCTGCCGGTAGCCAGTTGATGTCCGACTGGTATGTCTACATCCTGCGCTGCAGCGATGACAGTCTCTACACCGGCATCACTACCGATCCTGAGCGCCGACTGAGTGAGCACAACCACAGTACGCGTGGAGCCCGCTACACGCGGGCCAGGCGACCGGTGCAACTGGTCTATCAGGAAGTGGCTGAATCACGTTCGGCGGCCTGCCAGCGCGAGGCCGCCATCAAACTCCTGAGCCGGGAGGCAAAGGAACGCCTGCTGCAAGCACCAAGCGAGGCTCAGGACATCTGCGACTGCAGATAATTCGGCAGGCCAATGCGTTCAATCAAGCCCAGTTGCTGTTCCAGCCAGTAG
This sequence comes from Peronia verruculata, assembly GCA_038406235.1. Classification (NCBI taxonomy): domain Eukaryota; kingdom Metazoa; phylum Mollusca; class Gastropoda; order Systellommatophora; family Onchidiidae; genus Peronia; species Peronia verruculata. Next base: position 6,201 of record JBCAUA010177664.1, on the reverse strand, counting down.
GCATGATCCTCTTCGGTGTCCTTGAGCAAGGGCAGCAACAGACTACGGGTGACATAGTCCTGTTTGTCTTCACACAGGGCAATGGCAGCTTTAAGCTCCGCCGCAACCTCATACTCATAGGTCAGATCATTGCTGAGCATCGACGGCACATCCGTGCCAATACGCAACGGCGCACGACTGGCTACATCCGGCGAGCCTTCAAGGAAGAGTATGCGCTGAATCAGTACATCGGCATGCTGCAGTTCCTCTTGGGCCTCATGCGCGATACGTTCGTAGAGCTTGTCCAGGCCCCAGTCCTGGTACATGCGTGAATGCGCCAGATATTGATCGGCCGCAGTCAGTTCGCCGGTCAGAAGTTGGTTGAGTGTGTCAATAATCTTGCTGTTGCCTTTCATAACGACTATCCGTCTGTTGCTGCCGCTCAATCAAATCTGCGACTGTAAGTAATTCTCGATACCGGTGGCCTTGACGAGATCCAACTGCGCCTCCAGCCAGTCGATGTGTTCTTCTACCTCCTCGAGGATTTCGTCCAGGATCTGCCGGCTGACGTAATCCTGATACTGCTCACACACCTCGATGCCTTTGACCAGCTCCAGCCGGCAGTCACTGCGAAAACCCAGGTCACACTGCAACAGCTCCTCGACATCTTCGCCAATGTTCAGCTTGCCCAGGTTTTGCAGGTTTGGCAGTCCCTCCAGCAACAGGATCCGTTCAATCAAATCATCGGCCATTTTCATGGCCTTAATCGAATGGTGATACTCAACATCATTCATCTTCTCAAGGCCCCAGTTACGGCACATGCGGGCGTGCAGAAAGAACTGGTTGATGGCGGTTAATTCATTCTTGAGCAGACTGTTGAGCAGTTTCTTGATGGTCTTGTCGCCGTGCATGGCTGGTTACCTTGTGCTGTGATCAGACTGTTGATGAGTTGGCTCTGATCCAAGATGATTCCTGATAAACAGGCCGGATAATCCATACTCTAGCGGTTTCAAGACCCTGAATCCACTCTTTCAAGATCAGATCTCACCTGATTAGTTCCAAACAAACTGCCATATAAAACAGTTACTTATATTGATTTTGATTTGCATTTAGAGCGACTCATTACAGCAGCGGCCCCATCCATCAGCGTAGGTGTGATGCTGTGGATGCTGCAATTTGAAATTAATGTTGCGAATCATTCTCATTCATACTATATTCCTATGAACAAGTACCCAGTGTTGAGCGATTCTCTAAACATCAGGAGATCTGCATTCATGTTTGTCTGCATCTGCCATGAAGTAACCGATAGTGATATCAAAACCGCTGCCGAAAATGGCGCACGCTCTATTCGTGATTTGCGTCATTCCCTCAGCGTTGGTGCTACCTGTGGTCGTTGCACCAGTTGCGCCAAGACCGTGCTGGGTAACAGTCAAGGTGGTATCGCCAAACAAATGCATCAGCAGTCTGTCTGAGTAGCATCTCCTTCACCTCAACAGGCGCCTTAAGGGCGCTTTTTTTTCATCCTGAATTTAAGGACAATAAAGCCGGTGATCACCCACAATCCCGCTCAGCGTAACGCGCTCTCCAGGGCTCGGAGTCAGTCATGCAACAGCAAGATGTGGATCTGAATCAGATCCATCAGGAATTCAAAGAATTTCACACACACTTTCAAAGCCTGCTGATGGCAAGCATCAATGCAGAAGACCGGGCGGATTGCAGCTACGCACCCTATGTGGAGCATCAGGGCAGTTTCTACATCTACATCAGTGAACTGGCTACACATACCCGTAATCTGATGCAACATCCGGATGTCAGCGTGCTGTTCATCGAAGACGAATCCTCAGCCACTACTGTCTTTGCCCGCAGACGTGCTACCTATCGCTGTGAAGCCAGTGAAATCGAGCGCGGCTGCGACGCATTTGAGCTGCTGCTGGATCGCTTTGCCGATCGCTTCGGCCCGCTGATCAACAAGACCCTGCGCCAGCTTCCTGACTTTCATCTGTTCCGCCTCAAACCAACAACCGCCACCTATGTCCAGGGCTTCGCTGGTGCATTCGAAATAGACGGTGAAGACCTCAGCAGGATCCGCCATCTGGGTGCCTGAAGCTTGATGCCTGCAGAAATTCAGACAATGACTGCTGTTGACGCCACCAAACCGTAACCGTTAGACTCATTTTCTATGGACGACATTCTGACAAGGACTTTATGATGCTACCAAATGCTTCATACTCACCTACAGAAACTTTTATTGCTTCTGTGAATTTGTATCCCCCCCCCCCCCGAATTCTTTATCGCTAGCCAGAACAGCCCGCCCTGCTGATCTTGCCCCCAGGCAAACAGTTTCGATTGATTCGACTGGTCAGACTCTGACTGCGGAACAAGTCGTGGCAGCGTGCCAATGAATCTGCAAGCAGACCTTTTTCAAACTGCATTTCGGATAGGCCATCGCCCCCATTCTCTACTGGAGTTTTCTCTGGCGCTGCTGCTTCTCTGTTGTCAATCTGCCAACGCGGACTACCCAGCCGATATTGGGCCATGGTACGCCCTGCCTTACGGTAATCCTCCACCGCTTTTGATGCCGCCATCGGGTAATGAGATGACATCCTGGTGGCATGCACAGTGGCCTGGCCACTCGGACATGTACTGGGTACCAAGCTTTTGTGCAGAGGGTATTGGCGGCCTGACCGTAACTTGCCCAGTTACTGGCTGTGGTGGAACCGCTGGATGCCGGCGCGATATCACTTGTCCGGACGGGGCTACGCCGGTGGATAAAATGTGCCCGACAGAAGATCCCTATAAACAGCCACCGCAAGGCCCCTGTGCGGGTAACCCGATCAACCTGGCAACAGGCGAGAAGTCCCAGCGTGAGGTAGATATTCCGGGTGATGGGCCACTCTCATTATCCTTTGTGCGCTTCTATGCCAGTCATCGACAGGTAGTGACCGGTGCCAGGCTGGGCAGGCGTTGGCGCAGTAGCTATGACAAACGCCTGATTCTGGATCTGTACAGTCAGGGTATCGTTTCGAGCTATCGGGAAAACGGGCAACGGTTTGTTTTCCGCCTAAACGATAGCCAATGGGCCAGTGATGCCGATGTGCTAGAAACCCTTACAGAGATAAGCGATACGACTGGCAACCCTACCGGCTGGGAATTACGCACAAAAGATAATGTGATTGAGACCTATGACAACCAGGGCAAACTGGTGGCAATCTCAAATCATTCGGGGCAGACACAGACGCTTGAGTACAACATGTCCACTGCCAGTGGTGGCGATGATGATGAAGCGACTCTGGACCGAATTACCGATCCCTACGGTCACACGATGACGATTCATTATCACGGTAGCGATGCAGGCTATCAACGATATGGTCTGATTGCCCGGGTGACTGATTCAAACGGCCACCATTATGCTTATGACTATGACGATAAGGGACGGCTGGTAAGAGTCACATACCCCGATGAAACACCCGGCAGCACTACAGACAATCCTTTTCGTGAATATCACTACGAAAACCCGGACTACCCGAACGCATTGACCGGTATCACCGATGAAAGGGGTGTTCGCTTTGCCACCTGGGATTATGACGCAGAAGGCAGGGCCATCCTGTCAGAGCATGCGGGTGGCGCCGACAGGGTGGCTGTGGCCTTTAATGCCGATGGTTCTACCACGGTTACCGACGCATTGGGAGCCACCAACACCTACCAATTTGAATCCCATCACGGTGTCATCAAGACGGCCAACATTCAGGGAGAGGTCTGTACCTCTTGCGGTAGCCTGGCGCAGTCAACCACTTACGACAGCAGAGGCTTCAAAGATAACGTCACTGATTTCAATGGCCAGATCACGGATTATGATTACAACGCCCGTGGCCTGGAAGTCCAACGCATTGAGGCCAAGGGTGCTGCCGAGGCCCGAACCATCACCACCACCTGGCACCCGACCTATCGCTTGCCAGACACCCTCACCGAATATTCGGGTGAGGGGGCCAGCAAAACCGCGCTGCGCCAAACCACCTACCGCTATTATCCAGGGACATCACGCCTGCAGTCGCGTACCATCGCAGCGGTCACTGGCACTGCCTCTCGTACCACGAGTTACACCTACACCGATGGCAGTGGGCCAGAGCCGGCTGGCCTCATCGACACCATCGATGGTCCAAGGACGGATGTCAGTGACCTCACCGATTATGACTACGATGCCGCAGGCAACCTCATCTCGGTGACCAATGCCCTGGGCCAGGTAACGCTGCTGTCCGGCCACGATGGCGCTGGCCGTGTCGGCGTCATCACCGATGCCAATGGTAGCCAGACTGCCCTGACCTACACGCCACGTGGCTGGCTGAAGTCACGCAGCATAGATGGCCAGGTGACCACCTATGAGTATGACGCCATCGGCCAATTGCGTGCGGTGACCCTGCCTACCGGCATGACGCTGAACTATTCCTGGGATCCTGCCCGCCGTTTGCAACAGATCAGCGATACCCTGGGCAATACCCTTACCTACACACTGGATGCCCTTGGCAATCGCATCCGGGAAGAGAGTCGGGATCCAGGCAATAAGCTGCATCACCGGGTTGCCCGTGAATACGACTCTCTCAACCGGCTGTTGCTGAGCATCGGTGGGCAAGGTGAACTGACGCGCTACAGTTATGATGCCAACGGCAACCGCACTGCTGTTACCGATCCGCGCAGCACCGGCAGCGATCCGGCTGCGGCCATGGCCCTGGATCCCTTGCAGACCGACCATACCCTGCTCAGCGTTTACGATCCGCTCAACCGGCTTATCCAGCAGCGGCACCTGCAGCTTGCCGCCGACCCTGACGACGATAGCTTCAGCAGCTACACCTACAATGCCCTCGACCAGTTAACCGCAGTGACCGATCCCAGAGGCCTTGAGACGCGCTACCAAACCACTGCCCTGGGCGATTTGATTCTCCTGAGCAGCCCGGATACCGGTGTCACCCGCTACACCCATGATGCAGCAGGTAACGTGCTCAGTAAGACTGACGCCAGAGGCATTCGCACCGACTATAGCTACGATGCCTTAAACCGCCTGACCTTCATCGACTACCCGGACGAGACACTGGACACCCGCTTCGTCTATGACGAGAACGATAGCGGTCAAAACGGTATCGGCCGCCTGACTCGCCAGAGTGACGGCAGTGGCACTTACACCTATCGCTACGACCTGCGCGGTAATCTGATCAGTGTAACCACGAGTTATGATGAGCACAGTCAGACGCTGGCTTACGCCTATGATGGCGCCGACCAACTCACCCAGATAACCTACCCGGATGGTCGCACGGTCAACTATCGTTATGATCTCAGTGGCCGGATCGACCAACTCAGCACCACCGTCAACGGGCAAAGCGAGGTCGTGATCAGTCACATTGCCTATCGGCCCTTTGGCCCCATCGACAGCCTGACCTACGGCAATGGCCTGGTGCGCAGCGTCAGTCACGACCTCTCCTATCGGCCGACACGCCTGGAAGTCGGCAGCTCGCTGGCACACGAGCTGAATTACGATAAGGCCGGTAACCTGCTGGCCTGGTCCAATGAAGTAGAACCCTCGCGCAGCCAGAACTTTGACTACGACGGCCTCAGCCGTCTGGTCACCGCCCACGGGCACTATGGGCAGGATCACTACCACTACGATGCCATCGGTAACCGGCTGCGCTGGCAACGGAATGATGAGCAGACAGACTACCATTACCCACCAGACAGCCACCGCTTGAGTCGTATCAATGAAGATCGGCTGTACCAGTACGATGCCAACGGCAACCTGACCGGCACCGACAGCCACGCTTATCTGTATGGCGAGCACAATCGCCTCAGCCGCAGTGAGCAGAGCGGCACGCAGACCGACTATCGCTACAACGCCCAGGGCCAGAGGATCTTCAAGGGTGGTGCCGATCCGCGTTACTTCACCTACGATCAGGCAGGTCATCTGCTGGCCGAGACCGACAGCCAGGGCGCCCTGGTCAAGAGCTACCTTTACCTCAACGACCAACTGGTAGCCATCATAGCCGCTGAAGATGATGGCAGCGGCCCGGTCAGTGCCGATGACCAGGATGGCGACGGTCTGCCCGATAGCTGGGAGCGTGAGCACGGCCTCGATCCCCGCGATCTGAGGGATGCAAGCCGAGATCCCGACGCCGACGGCTTGACGAATCTGGCGGAATATCAGGCCGGTACCGATCCGAATAACCCGGATACCGATGG
>JBCAUA010177553.1:0-21691 GCA_038406235.1 Peronia verruculata | reverse complement strand
TGTCTACACACGAAGCATCATAATAGTAATAGTACGGTCATGCCGTGTTTGACCGTGTCTACCTGTACAATACTAACTCTATACTATAACAGTCCACGAAGATACTTGATTATCGATCGGCATCGCCGCTCCTCGTACAGTCGTAAACTGCCTCCCCCCCTCCCCCCAACCGCTCCTCCGAACACATGGCCCACTTGAACCACCTGAAGCCACGGCGCGGGCCATATGCACAGTACATTTATGCAAATTAATTGCCCGATCCCTCTCGCCCCAGCCGTGAGGCTGTCTCCTTTGTTTTCCTCTTTGGGTGGAAACCACTTGGAGAGAGAAAAAAGCCAATTTTTACCTTCGGGACGGCGATGACGGGTTCGATTTAAAAGAAACTCACGGCAGTGGCTTCGATTTATGCGAGACGCATTTAATGGGCACAAAGAAGGAAAAAAATCTATTGTTCCGTTTTTATTCAAATTATCAGAAATTCGCATGATCAGAGTTCGATTTGCGTGGACTCCACTGTATTTGAAAGAGCTATTTTTTGGTATGATGGTAGCCTATTCTCCAGAACCAGTTTTGAATATCAAAGTATTCAACAGGGCTAGTTTTTGGATGTACTTCATTTTAGTTCCATCTGAAGGACAATGAAAGAACAGACAGCAAATGGCTAGCCCTGGAATTATAAGTGCCAGGATACAAAATAAAACAAATAAAAAAAGAAAAGAAAAATCAACTTATTGATATGTACATTTCCAATGCTTATCCCTCCCCCATAAAAAGACATGTATTCAAAAGTCTCTAGCATTGTATACTTACCTGTATGAAGGAAGCCAAAATCAGAGCATACAAGCACATCAGCACCCTGAAAACCATAGAGTTCAAGGTCAGAATTTTCAATTGCCATGTTATACTGATAATAAGTAATGAACTTAACCAGCTTGCTGTCAAAACTGTTAAAAGTTCATAAAGAAAAACTTTATGCAATTAGCATGATTCTATTCTCTTACTATGCACCATATGCAAACAAAAATTAAGAATTTTTTTTTTTTTTTTCTTGATTAACTTGCAAATCTCAACCTTCCTTTTCAGCTCTTGTCCACGGGAAAAAAAAGAAAAAAAAAACAAAAACCATTTCTTTGATAATGAATGAGGAAATGATGAATATTCTGGCTCTGTAAATGGAAATTAATCATGCCATTACAAATAAATGCAAAAGTGTTGAGCACAGGACAACAGGACTCACCATATAAACTATCTTGATCGTGTGAGAATCTTTTGCCAACAGACAGGCAGAATTTCATATATGAAATAATATCAATAGTACAAAGGTGTATTGTAAGAACAAGTCCACCAGTGTCAGCTTCCAGTAGACAGTACTGGTCACCCACAAGAAAAACTACCAAAACTGATTTAATTAATAATAATAAATATATCCAAGAATACTCACGGTGCATGCCAGGAGGTAAAATCTTTCTTGCTCTGAAGCGTGTACAGCATCAATCCAACAGTCAGGCCCAATGTCAACAAAAAAGCTTCCACTACAGAAGGCACCTTGTAAAATGTGACTGAAAGGTAAAGAACCAGAATGGCATTTTCATCCACACACATGTGAGCCCAATATGTCTAAGTCTCATACATAAATTACTGATATCTTAACTAAAAAAAAAAAAAAAGAACAATACATGCAGTATGTCAGAGATAACGAGCCAAGCTTCTTCAAAAGCATGAATGAAACACAGGATAAATATATCTTTTACAGCAAATTCCTATCTACGTCCATACACCTCTATGATATCAAATGTCTCTGGCTACAAACACATGACTGCACTATCAAGTTTCTAATAATTCATTATTCAGAATCAGCTTTCAAGTTCCATGTACTTGTTCATAGTAAAATATCTCTTCAAAAACAGAAATGTCCTTAGTAGTTTAAGTTAAAATGGTAAATGTATCACAAGCATTTCAATCAGCTATTTTAACCTAGTTCTAGGTGCAGCTGTTAAATGTAAATTATATTAAAACAAACATATTGTTGGACTGGACAGGGGTGAAAAAAAATCAAATGTCACACATACCAATGACTCCAATAGCATAAGATTCCATCACAGTCTGAAAAAAGTAAAAATATACAGTCAAGGTAATAATTCAAAAAAATATTTTAAAAAATAAACATATATGTTAACTATACTCTGATCAATAACATGACTGATCATAACTTTTATTAATCTACAGAATGTCCATTATGCCGCATCCACTAATGAATAGGGGAAAGTAAAAATCCTGAAATTTGAATTAAAAAAAAAAAAAAGACTAGTTTTTTTTTTCACTGCTGTAATGACTATTGATAAGCGTGAATGATTGATAGTTAATCTGAACAAAGAAAAATCAGTCTCAGGCTCGCAAAGTTTAGAAACAGAACAACATAAATAGCCAAGTTTAGGTCATATAAGTAAAACATTGAGCACACTTCATTTCTGATTATCCGTGTATAACATACCTGCTTTGCTGAGCCAGATTATCCAGTCTCTATAGCTTATTATTTTTATCCTAATTTCATGATTATTATACTATTTGGTGAGACTACAAAAAGTGAGAAACAACTGAGTAAGCATGTTTGCGTTCTAATTCTATTTTTTCTGTTTTACAGCAGTTTGATTACAGAGCCATTTTCATGGTTAATTTCAGTTTGTTTGTTTTTTCTTGGGATTTATTGTATTTGTCCAGACTAAATAGAAAAAATACAAAAACAGTTTTATGACATTGGGACTGCAAGCATTTTAATGGATAAAATAAACAATTTAAAAAAAATAAAAAAATAATAATAATGAATTGCAAACGTGAGACTGGTTGCTAATCGTTCATATTGAAGTAAGCAAACAACATGGAAATCCCCGGCGGAGTGTTTGGTACCCCCCTGCTAAACAGAACACTCACTGATGTTTGTTACCTCTCCTCGACCAGATCCGACGATAAATTGTCACTGGTCCTGTGCATTTTTGTTGTTTTTACCATGTCAATGGCAGTGAATAGCTTGGAGTGTTTGTATCCCCCTACCAAAATTAGACGGGGATTTCCAACCATTCACTTATTTGAAACAAATCTATTGTTGTTGTAAAGTATATCTTTCACAACATTGACTCATCCCACATCTTACTTTCTTGCATTTGGTCTATAAATGTGCAGTCTATGACATATCACAGACTCCTGAGATGTCACCTTAGTAGAAGTATATATGCCAATTTATATATTACCCTGTTTCCATTCATGTTTGATTGTAAAATCTATAACAGATTCAAATTTTGCCAATGCCGCAGAATGATTTCTAGACATTTACAGTAATACAAAGCAAACTGAAGCTCAGTACACCATTACTTTTCTAGAAAAAAACTTACAAACAAGCCAAGCAAGATGTAGTTGGTGGGAGTTTCATGTCTCTTCCACATGAGTGCGAAAAGAAGGCCCATGGTCCCAAACAGACTCAGTGTCATCATCCAGTGACTGAAATTTTATTTTAAAAAAACAAAAAAAAAACAACATATAGGTAACAGCAAGTGTACAAGCAACTGATATAAATATATAAAGTAAGATATACCAAAGAATACTCATGGGAATACTCAGTGGAATATATTCCACTGCATCTACCTCAGCCAATTATCTTGATAACTTTTTCTTTTTCACTTAATCCTACACTTCAGTGTAACTCAGAGAAAAATGAGATGGGTAGACAATAAAATAGAAACGACGTAGGTCAAATTATGAGGCCAGAGGCCTATCCAGTAATTTTCTAAATGCTGTGCCGAAACAGGAAGCAACTGTGTGTTTAGCCGTTTCCTCTCATTTTCATTCCCTGACAAAATCTTTCACTGATGTGCTTATAAATAGAGCTTATAAATATATATATATATATTACTTACTTTGTTTGTACAAATTCTTGCACTGTTTCACTAGCCATGAACAAAGCTGCCATGATTGTGGTCACTACTATCTGTGCGGTCAAGATGCCAAAGACCTTCCGCATGAAACCTTACATTAATGAAACAAAAGCAACAAGTGAAGTTTATTATAATAGTATTGTAACATAGCATACAGTGGAACCCCTCGATAACGAGCCCCTTTAGAACGACCTCCCCTCTGTTGCAACTTTTTTCTCAGCGACAGATATATTTCTCTATGTAACGTATCCCGGAATAGCCACTTCCCCTCAACTGCGATTTAAGACCTCTGGTTTTGCACTGTTTTTAAACAAAATCCCCCCGTATTACGACCTTTGCTAGGCAGTCTATCATGCATGAGTATCAGCCCCGCGAAACCGAAAGCCCAAGTCCAAGCGGAAGGTCTGCATCCACTCATACATGTACTAATCTAGTAGGCCTACTACTAGCAGTAGGTCAAAGATAATGCATATCACAGCCGCGCACCATGTGTTCACCAGTGCACAGAACGTGCCGTCTAAAAAGTCTTGCATTCGGAGAATTGGGATATTTTATACATGTACTGGTTTTTCTGCATTTTGACGTCATTCAGAATGCTGCTGGAGTATAGTTTTCATTCAAAGTCCAGCAAAGAAAACTGCGTTCTCTCATCTGTTGCTATGGGCAGCGGTCCTACCTGTCGCCGTTGCTAAGGCCTCTGTATGCCAACAGAACATGATGTAGCCTAGTCCGGACAAACAGTGTTATGTGTTTCACCCTGCCCGTCCCACCCTCACGATAAAAAGTCGTTCACGTGCGCCCGTCATTGATGATATGATCAGTGATCATCGCTTGGTCCACGATCGCTCGTGTTGTTCCTTTCCGCGCCTTGCCGACCACGATCTAAACGATGTAGATCTAGATTCATTCTGGCATCTTCCACTCAAAAGTCTGGGCAAATGCTGACGACCTGCCTAGCTTACGAACACATGTCTTTACCCATACATCATTGGACAGAAGACGCCAGTCTCCCCATAACTACATTATAACGTGCGTCATCATTTTATAACACGCATCATCATGTTAACCAACTGCTTACTTTATGTAAACAGAAATTGTTCGAGAGATTTCTTTTGTTGTCATTTTTTCGTTGTTTGTCTTTTTTACAATTGACGGAAACAACTTGAAGTAGGACCTACAGTAATTAAGTTTGAGCTGGTCTTTCCAGCTTTCAAAATGTAGTCACACCTGGTACTAGTGAATGTGTTTTCTTTGGATTAGGATTAAAGGTTTGGGTTAGGGTCCTCAAAGGACCAGTTTTCCCCGCTTGGTGTGTTTCCATTTTTTTTTGTGATTGAGCATGTGTGACTTTCCTTGTTTTCTTTTCTGGGAGGTGTTACGCACAGAGTGTTGTACTTTTCATGTTCAGAATTTTCCAATATAAAGTTCAAATTTTAACCATTTTTTAATCCATCAAGAGTCTTCTCTCTATAATTCAAGTAAATTTTGAACAATACACGATAGACAAGGCCCTCAAAAAAAACATGACCGTCTGACTCGCAGTGAAATCTAGTCTCAACCAGCAACTGGGATGAACCAGCCCCTTATTTGCCCATGACCTAAACCAATCATACAGAGGCCAATTAGGTCAACATAACAGCTCATTTGGAAATTTGGATCCCAAAACATCATGCTAGGATTTCTCAATGATGGTTCCTCCAAGTACAACTGAAAATTCTACTTTACTCTCTTAATTAATCAGACATGTTGATATTTCACCTGCTTTCTCTCATTGACCAATGTCATTACAAGTGCTTGATGCGGTGAACACTAGGATCTAACCTGTATTCCTGTAACACTGCTGTGTCAGTAGGCAAAGCAAATGGCAAGATAACACTGAGCAGGCTCCTGTCCAAGTAGCTTAGTCATTTAATCTCCATTTCAAAGCAAAGACAGACTGAAGGCTGAAGCTCTGGATAAGAAGAGCTCTAGACTCGATCTAGATCTAGATCTAGATGAACAAATCCTGATGAGATAATGCTATGGATCATGAATTAAATGAAACACGTTGGATAAACATAAACTTCGAGTATCGAATCATGATCTAGATCTAGATTCTAGATTTAGAGTCGACTGAATTTCCAACATTAGCATTAGATCTAGGTCTCTATGATGAATTGTCTCTACTACTACTATAGACTATAGATCTAGATCTTGATTTAACTGTACACCAAGAAATATCCTATATACTTACCCATTCGAATGTAAATATGAGCTGAAGCAACATTTGAGCCATACATGAAGTCGTCCACAATGCCACTAACTCCATGCTGCTTGTTTGTTGATGATGGAATTGAGCTTCCAATGTTTTGCTTTGGAGACGCCATGTTTGCCTTCATGTAATTGTACTAATAGACAGATGGATTGTTGGCAATTATATTCACTACGGCTGTGGAAATAATGAAGATGTACACATTGAAATGCATTAAATACTATTTGAACGTACAATCTGAAATTGTTATCTATTTTCACACTAGGTTGGCGTGTCAACAAATATGGCGGAGAAGGAAGCGGGTGATACCGTCGCAGCTGCGGCTGCACCGGCAGCTTCAAGCAATCCTTTGTCACGGAAATTAAATAAAATTCTGGAAACACGTCTAGACAATGATAAGGTATACATAACAACTGTCAAAAAAATATCTCAGTCAGTATTACTTGTTCTGACTGTCTCTTGTTGTTTGCATGGATTAGAGGAGGGTAAGAGTGTTATAGAGTAATCTCAACTTCAGATCACGTCAGTTTTAATAGAAATGCCAAAGGTCTTCTATATGAACGTGCTAATGAATGAAAGTCAGGCGCCATGCCCCAGCTTAAGCCCAGCCTGCAGGTCATTTGCACCACATACTACAGCCAGACTCTTGGATGTTATGCATGCAATTCTTACTATCCATATCCCTGCTCTGGCTAAGTTTTTCTATTAACAGAACAGGTTTTCTGAATGGTGACCAAAAATGAAAGATGTCCTTGGAACAATTTAAAACTAACTAATCTAAAAAGAAAATAAAATCAAGGGTGAATATGAAAAGATGTCGATGCCTACTGGGGAAAATAGTGATTTCATGAAAGAAGCAACCTCAGTCCTCACCCATACTTGTTATTTTACTTATTTTACTGAGGTGCAATCTGAGTGACTTTAATGATTATTTTATAAGTAGACAAATAAAGTTCTCTGTAATCCTGTGCAATTTAGGTGATCATCAACATCAAACATTTATATATGGCTCAAGATCAGAGGTGTGCTCCAAGTACAACTTACAGAACGGAGTGCATGGCTAACTCTACAAAGCTGTATAAGGTTGCTCAGCAGTCCTCTTGTATGCAGTTGGAGTTTACATTTGATATAGACCTAGACAATTACATGACAGTAGAATAGTATCTCATGTAAAGTTTGAGCGGACATCAACATTTCCGATTACTCTTCATCCAATTTTTAATGACAAAGGAATCTTCAACATGCTTAACATACAAACATGACATCTAACATATACAGTTGGAACCATTTATAACAGGACTTTTCTTTGATCCCAGAAATCCTGTTATATCAGGTTTCCACTGTATTCAGATTGATCCATCTGAAATAGCTAGACATCGGCCTTCCTATGTAAGAAGCTGACTGAAAAAAAAATCAGATTTGAAATTCTCCCCATTCCCCCTTGTAGGACTATAACCACTGGTTTGACAGAGAGCTAGACTCGAAGCCCCTATGCCACACCCACCCTCCACCCAACCTCATCATCAATGTGATTGGTTGTCTTGAACCTGATAGGCGCTGCCATTTTTGTTCACTAAGAGAAAGTATTTTAGGTGGTATGCTTGCTGTATTTGGCAAGCTGTGAGGCAAAAAGCTTGGAGTGCTTTTTCTAGGGAACGCTGCAGTGCAGGCTGCTCTCAAAGTGCTTGGCTATGGAACAGGCCTCAGAATGTAACAGTTTTAAACAAAGCTGAGAATTTTGCTAGATGAGTAGATCTATATTACTAGGTAGGCTTGTCACCCATGAGTACTATTTCAATGCACATTGAATTGAACACAAAGCCAAGGCTTTTGCTAGGCATGTAGATCTTTTTCAGGGATGAATACACATTTGATTAGTTAGATTAAGGGCAGCTTGTGCACACACTAGTCTATTATGTACACTTTAGAGGAATGATTGTTACATTTGTAGTGGCTGGAGAATAGGAGGGGTGGGATACAAAGAGACAGTGCTCCAATAAAAGTACTTGCGAAAGAAACATGTTTGGGAAATTTATCATTCTGACAAGCAAGATGTTTAGTATTAAACAAATGTAATGCTCATAAAAAGACAAAATCTGGCGTGTAAATGGCGAAATCATCTATTTTGATTTCTTTATATTTTTGTACCCCACTCCATAGATCCTTGAGTGGTGAGCAAAATATTTGGAAATCCTATAAATCAGGCTGGCAGCTTGACCATGGATCGGGCCTCATGAATTACTGCTATACGTAGATTTTGTCTATTTTGCAAATCCGAGTTTTTTCACACTGCTGGGACCATTCCAGTCTGAATATAATATATACTTTAAGTAAATTGAGAAGAGTAAAAATTCAAACAATACAGAACGTAAAATAAAACTGATTTGGGATGTAACATACAATTGAATAGAGTTAAACTTTAAACCACAGTATTTATAAATTCCAGGAAATGCTTGAAGCCCTGAAAGCCTTGTCCACATTCTTCAACGAGAATAATTTGCGGAGCCGCAGGAACCTACGCAGTGACATCGAAAAACGCAGCCTGAAAATAAATGAAGAGTTTCTAGATGCCTTCCAAGCCGTGAAGGAGGTTTGTCTAAATTATTTATAATAATATTCCCATGTTATCTATCATGACTGATAGATCTAACTTTATATGCTTTTGTTTATTCCAAATGCTGTAATGCATCTTCATAGCTTAATATACCAGACAAAAAGTCTTAGTAAGCATGAATCCAGTCATAGCAAAAGTTTCCATCATGTTTATAATTTCAAGTTACAGGGCATAAGCCCTACTTCTAGGCATGCTTATTAATTCACTTCAGTACAGTTGCATCCTTCTAGATCCTTTCCCTCAGCCATTGTTTTTTAATCCACAGCAACTAGACAGTGTATACTCAGATGTTCAAGCCATGAATGAATGCTGTCAAGATATGACAAACAGATTAAAGGTGGGTTGAGAGAAGTTATAGTTTTAGCTCTTCCTTGTGGACATGATTCAAAGACTAATGATAATGAAATTTTAAAAGAAAGATAGCATGTCTGACAAAAAAAAAACAAAAAAACATTGTTCAAAAGAGTTCATAGTAAGTCCAGTGCCTAGCCTTTTGCATTTTGGAGCATGGTTTTCCTTACAAGTATGGTATAAAAAAAAAAAAAATGGGAAATACAAATCTGTTGTGCCCATTGTTATTTTTTGTTGTATCAAGTGAAGTTTCTTTCATTTCTACTGTCTGTAGGCTGCCAAGGCAAAGACCCACCATCTGATATCCCAGACAACTTCGCTACACAATGAGAGGTAAGGCCAAGACATCACAACACAGCATACTATAAATATTAGTGTCAAATGGGCAAGCCATACCTCACAAATAATTGAAGAGCCAGCAGTAATGACAATCAGCTTAACTTATCACTTTTTTTTTTTCTCTGTATTTTTTTTTTTTTTTTCAATGGTGGTCAAAGCTCATTTCTGGTTCTGCTTGACAACACATTTCTTAATTCTGCAATGGCTTATAGTTGTTTAGTAATGCAAATAAAGACTGCTGATGTAAACATGATAAAGTGTTATACTGACTGGTTCCTGCAGATCACTCTATTTGCCCCTCTCATATATATCAGCCTTATGTTTGAATTGTACCATTTGTTGAAATACATGTGTCATAATATGTATGTTGTTGCCTTGCTGCATTTGTTACATTTACTATTCCCAGTCAAAAGCTGCAAGTAAAGGAACAAGTGGCGAATGCATTCCTGGACAAGTTTCAGCTGAAGCCAGATGAAATAAAAATCCTGAGAGGTACAAGGGATGGGGCATTGCAACCTGTGAGTATATATAAAATATCTTCACTTTTATAGATCAACATTCTGCTTTTTATCTTGTGAGATTAGTATCATAACATTTGAAAATGCAACTTTAGCAATGAAAAGAGCAAGTTGTTGTAAAATCTTTATCTTAAAACAGCATTTAGTAGGTTACCTCAAGTTTATATTTCTACTGCATCAAATCTTTTGTTTCTCTTACAACTCCTTAGCTAATTAATCAATTCCAAGATAGAAACAAATGAGATAATACTTACTGTAAACTGCACTGATTGGTTGAAGATAATTTGTCATCCTATAGTGGCTGGATTGAAAAAATGATTTATAACAATTTTGAAGTCTTGAAAAGAAAATATTGAATTTAAATACCAAACTGCTCATAATTACATGAGAATCAACACTGGTCATGACATGTTTTTTTTTTTTTTTCCAGGAATTTTTCAAAGCTCTTGCAAGAGTGAAGCAAATTCATAGTGACTGCAAGTATTTGTTGCGAACCAATCATCAGACAGCAGGGTAAGGTTGGGTTTAGAATTTTCTAGATATCTGTCTGTACATAGAGAGCAAATTAAACAGCATATCCTTTCTAGAAGATTGCTTCATCTGACATACTTAATATAGTTCAGTTTTTAGTGAATATTCAGATGAAGAAATTGATAAAGTTGAAGTTTAGGGCTCATTTCTGTACATCTTTTTTTTTTTTTTTTTTGTTTGGCTTGATCTTAATATGCCTTTGAAGACAGCACTTACTGCAGTGCACTGGATATCATCCTTTTCAGTCGATGCCAAGGTGTTTTATATTGTTCGGAATAACATGTTTGCTTTTGACATAGAAAGATTTCCTTACTGATATTAGTATGTCCCATCTGTCCATTAAATACTTTATTGTAGCGTTCTCTTGGAGGATATGATCAGAATATCAGTTCTTAGTGATGAATGGTTCAAATAGGATAATAATAATAATGCAGGGTTTATGTTTTCAAATGGCATACAATTCAAACAGCTGCAAATAGAAAATCAAATCAGAGATTGCATTTGTTCATGAGACAACAGTTCAAAATCAGGTAATATGCATATTTTTTCAAGTTCCGTTTGTCCATTGATGCGTTCATGTCTTTTCAAAGTTTTTAGAATAAATTCTCTAGTCTTCATTGCTTGTTCAATATATTTATGACAAGCCTTTCGTATGTTTCAGATTGGAAATAATGGAGTCTATGGCTCTGCACCAGGAATCTGCCTATGAAAGACTGTATAGATGGACTCAGAGTAAGTTATTTTATATTTTAGGTGACTAATGTCAAGCTGGAATATTACATTTTGGGTTGGCTGAACATAAACTAGCATAAGTCAACAGTATAATTATACATTAATTTCCTCATTGAATGCAAATTTGATCAATATGAAAAATGTTGTAATCAGATTCTTGCCCAACATACCGATTTTGTGTGTTTGAGTTTGTTCAAAGAATTTATTCAGATTGTGTGCATCATTACAGATTTTATTTATGTAATATTTTATTGTTTCTGTTTTATTCTTATGATGATTGCTATTATCATCAATTATAACACATCAAAGTATCATTGTTGATACATATGTATGTGTAAGAGAAGACAAAAGCATCTGACTTACACAATAAAAAGATTGCATGACAAATTCAGGCAGTAAAATTGCACTCTATTTTTGATTAGGCAAATTTTAATATCATCTTTTCTCATTGGTATAACTTTAGATCAGTGTCGTCTTGTCACCCAAGACACACCTGATGTGAGTCCTCTTCTGTGTCAGGCCATGGAAGCTCTGCAGGACAGGCCAGTTTTACTCAAGTAAGTCCATCTCCCTACAACTTATGTCCTGTGATGTCTCTCCATTATGTGATGTTTCGTCTTTTAAAAATATCAAATGAAACAAAAAAAAAAAGTAATAAAAAGTTTAAAGACTCATAAATGCACAGTATATCTAATACAATTTAATTCAATGAAACATGCAAGTCAAGTTAGTCATCTGAATTACTTCCGACAGTTTTGTGCTTTTCTACAATAAATCAGTAAAACATTGTGATATGTGCTTTAAATTCTCATGTTTCTGATGCATGGGAGTAAAAATAAAGGTGAAAGCTGTTGTAATAAAATGTATCAGTTAAATTTGCTAAACTTTACAGTGTTATCACAAATATGTTCTCTAAATATCTTCTCCTCAAGAGCATCTGTAAATATGTGATACTTGTAACAAGTATCAAACAACATGGATCAAATACATGGAAATAATTTATCCATATTTGATATGGACAGGTACTCTCTAGATGAGTTTGGCAAAGCTCGGCGAAGTGCTGTTGTACGAGGTTTTATTGATGCTCTGACAAGGGGAGGTATGTTAAGTACTGAATGAAAGCTGCCTCATTTTATCTTTTGAAGAGATTGCTTTTGTTCTCAAACTACAGTAGTAGGCTGATAGGTTTCAAAAGTTTCAACCTTTGAACATCATTACAATTTGTGTCCTATGCAGTACATAACCTGAGCAAGAGATGGCATTTTTGAACAGTTTACTGTAATACTGATTCTTAATCTATACTGCTTTCAATTATCCTCACTTGTCAGATAAGTGGAAAACAGTACAATTTTTTTTTCCCAAATTTTTTGGCTGATGAAAAAAAGTGATAAGTCATCTTAGTGTTGTAAGATTTTGCACCAGTGTAAGATGAAGAAACATGAGAATTGTCATTGAGAATTATTATATGTTTTACATATTATGAAATTTCTATTCTACCCAGGCCCCGGTGGGACTCCAAGGCCAATAGAACTGCATTCCCACGATCCCCTGCGCTATGTCGGTGATATGTTGGCATGGCTACATCAGACGTCAGCCTCAGAGAAAGAATATCTGCAGTCCTTGTTGAAAAATTGTACCAGTAAGTATATTTATAAAAATAAAGAGTGGTCACTATATTTTCTTGTTCTATTCACTTATAGCACAACCACTTGAGGCAATCTAAAAGGGACAGAAGACCTATAGCCAACAACACTTTCTTCATCTCTTCTCTTCTGTAAGCATTGAGTGTGAAGTAAATTTGTTTATTCTCTTTTTACTCCTGCCATTTCATGAGAGATTCATTACAACTTTATCAGCATTCTGAATCTTGCCTTGATGAAACATGGCCGAGCATTAGCAGAGCTTAGGATGTCAACAGTGGCACAGAATGTTGGCTCATTCGAGTTCAGATGCGTTGAAATTTATTCCTTCTCTTCTGATTATCCTGTTTGTCCACTATACACTTGTATACAGTACAGTTGCACTCTGTCTTCTATGAATCATTGAAGTTCAGTGTATGTATGACCACATAAGCAAAAAATCCTACCATTCTGTCAATTCCATGTCAATATCCAGCAAACAAAGCAACCACCATCCCCCACCTGAATATTCAAGGATTTTGAATGACACCATTTGATCTCAAACTGCAAGTGATTTAAATTTAGAAATAAATATTGTTACTTACAAAAAATGGATGAAAAAAGTCGTGCATAACATTTACAGCTGTAGTGGTTGTTAATTTGTTCCAAGTTTCAGTTTGTATGTATTCGGGAATAAAAACTTATCTCTCCATGTACCCATCTAGCCATCCCATCCATCCATCCATTCACACACCCATCTGTCCATCCATCCATCTATCCATCCATCCACACCTCCATCTGTGTAATCAACTGATATATATAATAGTGTGAAATAGTGATAAAATCTTGTTGGTCCTCAAGTTTGTAGAGAAATGATGAATTCTGATCTCCAATTATGTGCTTTGAAAACTTGTTAGTATAACTGTCTTTCAGCTGCCAACATTCAGATGGATGAAGTGCTGGGTAATATAACAGAAGGAGTCTGCACACCTTTCAAGGTAAATTAGAAGCATCGTTTACATGTGAAACTTCAGTCTTATTCTTCCGCTTTTCAAATGATACCTATCTGAAAATTATGATCTTCTACAATTGGTGTTTAGATAATTTTTTTGGATTTGTTGTGAATTTGTTGAGTTTGCAGAGCAAAACTTAAATATACATTTGCTTTAAAAACAGAAAAAAGCAAAAAAAAAAAGCAAATATTTTAAAGTAAAGATGCAGTAATAGGGGACATGAAAATTACTGAGGTGAAGATGCAGTGGCTTTAGGTTTCTGAAAAAGTGATTGAATTCCATTCTTTGTTTTCTGATCTCATTTGTGCTTTTTGTGCAGTTGAAATAGTCTTATAAAGTGAAAATATGAGTTTGCATCAAGACATATGAATCAGGAGGAAAAAATAGGGGAACTAAAGAAAAGACAGATCGTTTCTATTAATTGTTTGTGGACGTGTTTTCTTTTTTAATACATGGTGTCAGATAACATAAACCACCGTAAATTGTAAAATGTCACACAGGTCAGAGTGGAGCAAGTGCTTGTGTCAGAGCAAGATCCTGTCACTTTGTACAAACTGGACAATCTTCTTAAGTTTTACCATCACACAATTGGGTAAGTGCTGCTGTTGCTAACAATGCATCTTGCAAATTGTTCGATTAAAGTCGAGTTTGACTTTTTCAAGAAATTATCTTTGAAAATCACACTCTTTTATACCTGCCTTTAGGATTGTCTTGTACGTAATGAATATAATTTGAGAAACCAAAGACAGGAATTTTCCAACTTTGATGGTTTCACATACCATTGTCATCCCTAAATTACATCTTTTGAAGGGAGAACTGATGATTTTTAAACATTGTGTTTTGAAGTAATGCATTTGAAGACTCTCCTTGGCCACTCAGTTCATTGATTTAGAGGTAAGAGCAAATTCAACAAAGTTTAAATTAGGAGAAACATATTGTATGTGATGTCAGCAGCCAGAAAAGTGAGAGAAAAATCCTCTTTGCAATCTGAAAATTATCATGCCCTTAAAAGACAAAAAAAATCATCTACATAGAACTTTTATTTTTCATTGAACACACGTAGCCCAGTTCTCCTAAATCTTGTACTCCTCTTGCTGTAACTTCTTCACACCAGATTATCTCAAAGTCATCTTTTTCACATCATTTTACAGCCAAATTATCAACAGTGAGGCAGCCCTATTGGCCACCGTGGCAGAAATCCAGGACTTGAGTCACCGCATGTTTTTCAATAGCCTTACCAGCCATGCCAATAAATTGCTGGACAAGGTAACTCCTTACGCAACAGGTTTTGTTACCCTTATATATGTCTGTAAAAATGTTTGCCTGCTGTCTGAACAACAGTGTTAAAACCAGTATGACTGGTATTTTTCTTGAGAGTAACCATGGCACAGTGTGGGGAAAATTTGCGACAGTAGGATATGAGGGTTCGTGGCGCATAGTCAGTATTTTTGGTTTAACAGCAAAATCAGCTGTTTAAATCTCAGCTCACTGTTGCTTCTCTATAAAAGGATAGTGCTGATCACTATAGTGTAAATATTGGTGATAGGATTCAAAGACATCAGTTTGGATTCTTTTTCTATAATAATTTCGAAGATTGCCTTGTCATAGATGTTGGCACATAGCAGTTAATCATGACTCCACCATTTTTACAGTTAGGGTTTTTTTCCTTTGTTATTATTGTTTTTGGCCAGGATATTTAATAGTGTCATGTCACAGTGTATTGCGGGTTCAAGAGCCTGCAGGCACGAATCAGGATATTTTTTATTTTGGTGTGTCTCATTGCACCGAACTGGAAAGGGAGTCGTCTAAACACGTGGAGACAGGATTTTGTTGTAGGTTATGTGTGCTGCTGTTGCTGTTGTTATTGTTGCTGCTGTTGATCATGCTGTCTGCACTGCTGTTAGTTTTAAAACTCCTGGAGAAATAGTTGTCGTTGCTGATGTTGTTGATGTTTGGACTGTCACCGCTGCAAATGGTGGTGTTGCAGATGGCACAAATTGGGGAGTCTGCTTAACCTATGCTGAAGAGGTGGCTCTTTTTAGAGTGGTGAATTTTTGTTTTCATCACAGCTAACTCATTTCAACTCTGTCTCAATGTTTTTTTTTGTTTCGTTTTCTGTTGGTTCCTAGGTGGAGCTTCCGCCAGCAGATCTGGGCCCAACAGCTTCCCTTACTCAAACATTACAGTTACTGAGAGACGTCCTAGCCTGCCATGATGCATCAGTGGTACCCATTGATGACAAGAAGCAAGATTATAAACAGGTTTTCAGGAAAACAATGACATAGAATTTAATGTTGGCTTCCTTAATAATTCAGAATGTTCTGTAATAGAAGAGTAAAGGGAGAGTTTTTTGAAGGAATGGCAAGGATGTCATAAAATGATAACCACAGAAGTATCACTGAAGGAAAAGGTTCTCCCTCTTACTCTTTTAAATTTGATATTTTAATATATATGTCCTAAGAATTGAATTTCATGCCTAGTGGCTGTAAAAAATATTATCGTCCCATGTACATGCTATAGTGTGTAGAAGTCTTATTCTTGTTGTTTAAAAGGTCCATAAGCAGGATGCTGCATTCTGCTCATACAAGAAATTTTGACTGTTTTTTTTTAAGACTTCAATATCATTGGAAAATAAGGTTTGTTAGAAAAATATCCATCTGGGTATGTATTATCATGCTGTATATTGTAATCTAGGTATTTTCGTTCCCATAGATTCTGGCCTGCGTGATTGATCCCCTCCTGCAGATGTGTTCCATGTCCGCCAGCCGCCTCAGTGCCATTGACATGGCTGCCTATATGGTTAACTGCATACACCTGATGAACACAACACTGTCTCTCTACGAGTTCACTGACACACGGCTGGAAATGTTGAATGCTCAGGTCAGCAAAGACATTTTGCAATACAGACCTTAAATTAAGCTATGTCTACAGTACTATAACTGAATTGGTACAATATGTAATTGCTGTTTGTTGCATACAAAGATAACAAACTGTGATCAACGTTTCCTGTCTACTCAGTTTCAAATCACTTATACTTTAGATGCAGTTTAAAAGTTTTCTTAAGATCCCCTGCAGGAGCTTGAGGTTTATAAGTAGGCTCTCTGCTCCCACCTGCAGGTGGTGTAGCCTGTCATCGGTGGGGTGTCTCCCATGAAGTGTATCCTCGGCACTCAAGGGGAGACATCTCCTCTCGTTCTCCTTGCTCCTAACTTTTGCCCCGCTCTCTTTCCTCTCATCTTCTTGGTGTATAAACGTATCTTACTGTGTTTGACACAATATAGCCGTAGTCATGCTGATGTGTTGTTAAACACCAACACAAACAAACTAATCTTGTTCAGAATCCTTTCATTTTTTCTCTTTCTTCTTGATCAGTTTATAGAATATATAGAAATATATATAGAATATATCAAATTTTTTTTAGTTTTGCAGCTTGGGAAAGCAATGCTAAAATAAACAATCATTTCTTTGTCCTTTGCTTTTTTAAGAAATGCTCATATTTACTGAAATTCTACTTGCATGTTAAGAATGCTGGATATGAAATAATCTGATGATTTGAGTTTTTGGAGTATTTTATGCTGATGAATCTATCACTGTCTCTCACTGTCACAAGTTTCAGTGTTTAATACTTCACTCTATTTCTCTGTTGTGCACTTTTCTTACTTTTGCAGGTAACTTCCTGGGAACTGAATATTTGGTTTTGAATATATTGATGAACTAGTGGCTGTTCTCATTTCAGACTGATGCCCATGTAGATACTTTGGTCAGTGAACAAGCTTCCTACATCCTCAACAGAGTCGGCCTGGCTCAAATGTATGGCATTCTCCAGCAGAATCGGCCTGATCAGGTGAGATGATGGGCATGTTGCCATCTCTCTCTTCTATAGCAAGGCCCCATGCTGGGAACAGTGATCAAATTTCAGATTTTGAGGGTGTAAAAAAATCTTTCCAAACAAGATTTGGCCATAAATAATGATCTAGGATATGCAATGAAAATTTAGTGATGGATAGTATTGTGGTGGCACAGTAGAAAATGCATTGAGAAGAAAAGTTAAGAAATTAATTGACGGTTTCTTATGGGCCCAAACTGAATTGTCGGGTGATATCATGTGGCTTAAGAGAGAACAGCTGAACTGCTGACCTTTGAACAAATATTTTAAATTTGATGTGGAATTTGAAATACAACAAACAGATGATAATTTGTCCCTCTTTAGTTATAAAATAGTGAAACATCATTTCATTTCTTCACTAATTTGTTTATTTTTTGTTTATTACATATTGCATTCAAATCCTCATTAACCGTTTCTCTCTCATCCTAGGGCCCATTGTCTTCTGTGGCAGGTTTGGATGAGTTGGCCATTAAGTCGGCTGTGGTAAGCGGGTCTCATTTGACATAACAACTTTCCATAGCCTATAATTTTGTACAAGTTCAGTTTCAGAAAATTTTTCTGTAGCACTGAATAATTTATTACCTTATTTCTGGAAATTTGAACATGTTCGTTGACAATGTTTATCATATTTGAGAAATTTAACATTCTGTATCATGTGTCAGCTCAAAGAAACCTCAGATGTTTCACAGTCATTCAGCGTTTTATTGACGCTGTTGTTCTTCTTGTTTTAGTTCGGCCTTACTAATTAATTTCACAACAGAGGATTGGAAATTGAAGAGGTGGATGTGTTACCTAACCATAAGACATAGTTAGTAGAAGTGAAAGGAAGTGACTTTATTTTTATTTTGTTTAATTTTTTTTTTTTTTTGGTTAAATTCATCAGCAATTTTCTTTAATAACATTTTGGTCTGCAGCTCTTATTTTTGCTGTTATACCATTTCATAATCATTCCTTTTGCTCTCATACTGCAGTGCCAGTTTTCTTCTTTCTTTTCTCTCTTTTTCTCTTACTGTATATCATTCTTTTTTTCTTCAGTTTTTTTAAGTTCATGTCTTTACATTAATTCTCTTCAGTGCATTTTTCTTTTTCTTATAATCACTTTTTTTTTTTTTTTTACCTGCAGAACAAGTTTGATAGCTACCTGGCTCAACCTGACAGTCTTGCTCTTCCTCAGTGCAATTTTATTCTAAGTTCAGCTGTCAGGTGAGTGATGCCATGTATTCGCCCTTTTGTTCTTCTTCTTTTTTTTTTGGTAAACATGCAATTGATAAAGGAACCAGTGAATTTTTACATTTGTACCAAATGGATTTCACTTGTAAGGTGCCAGTGGCTTGGTGTTGACCATATTCCTGTGTCTTCCGTACATGAAATAAATGTATGAGACGCTGAATTTTTATTATTTTTTTTTTAACCATTTTTTCTTTTTTTCACAAATTTGATTATATTTTGATTGATTGTATTTGTGCAAATATGTGCCATTTTTGATAATATCTTTCCCAGGAATATGTGAAATCTTTCTGATTTGTGGGGTATATGTAAAAAAAACAATTCTGTTTCTTATTTCCTAAGTTTGTCAGATTAATTTATTATTCACCCCTAGAATTTTTTTGAAACATCCCACATCAACAGCGTCTGCTTGTGTTGATAGATTATGGATCTAATTATTGGCATTTTCAGGGCATCTGCCAAGAAGAGATCAGTGGAACTGGTTTGTGAGGCTTACAGGCAGATTTACACAGCAATCATGAATTCATCTAACGGTTATAAAGATGGCCAGAGTATAGTGCCCAGGACACCAGAACAAGTGGTCCATTTATTAATGTGAACTTCAGTATGATATTGGATAAATAAAGAATGATGGTGCATTACTGAGAAAGACAGATTCTTAACTGCAACACTTCAATATAGATTTGGTCATCTTCATATTGGCTGCAGAAGGAATGAAGATGTATGACTTAGAAAGGCAGACTGTCAGTAGTTTAATATTTTGCTATGATGTAGATGGAGAGTAAAATGCGTATAAGTGACACTGAAGAGTTCTTCAAAATCTGTTGCATTACTGGGTTTGTGAAAAAGATTGTTGAATGCATATAACTAACTCACTGGTATTCCTGTATGGGACTGGAGAGAGAGAGAGAAAGAGAGATGAATGTAGGTGACACTGAAGATTTATGTCCAAGATGACTCATGGTTAGGAATGCAGAAAGAGTGTTGAATGCCCACAGTTCTCTGAATTTTTATATGATTAATTAAGAGAGATGCAAATGGATGAACCTGAAGATCTATTTATATTTATAATGTTTGAATGCTAGTAAGAAATATTGAATGATTGAAATATTTGAATCTTTATTGACTTGAGTGCTAGTAAGAAATATTGAATGATTGAAACATTTGAATCCTTATTGACTTGAATGCTAGTGCGAAACATTGAATGATTGAAATATTTGAATCCTTATTGACTTGAATGCTAGTAAGAAATATTGAATGATTGAAATATTTGAATCCTTATTGACTTTGCTTTTGTACGTTTGTTTAATTTTAATGAGAGAATGAAGATATGATATTGTTGCATGATATCAAAATAGAACATTATGCCAGAGACTGCCATGTGATCTGTTATTTGTTATTTACATACGTGGGGTTCATTTGTTTTGGTCACTTTGTTATAACTGCTTTGGGAAAAAATATCTAAAAGGTTTATGAATAAATTATTCATACAATTCATTTGTCTTTTGTTCCTTTGTAGTCCTGTCCAGTTAGCTGATGCATTTTTTTTTTTTTTCTTTCTTCATGGTGTATGATTTAAAACTGGATAAGTAGGCCTATTGGCATATGAATTGGAACTGTGTCATCTTCTGTGAATGACAAACACTTTGTACTTGCAGTTTATGCAGATCAATGAACAAGTATGAAAAATCACATCTGCTGCTACAAATGTTATACTGGAGGTGATTGGTCAGGATGGGAAGATTCAAATCACATTTCATGCTTAGAGAAACAAATAACACATAATTAATCTTCAAAATGTGTTATTTTGAGATATGTAATAACCAGAGATATTTACTCTTGTGTGTCATAGATTATGAAACCAAATCCAGATTCTTGCACGATATCTGAAGCAAACCACAACCTTTGAACATCAAAATAATGATTTTAAATATTTAACCACGCCCATTTTGTTTCGCAGCCATGGTTTAATTTCAAACATGAGTCATTGTTTTAAAATATGTACACAGATTTAAAATGACCGTAGAGGAAATAACATTGAGACTTCTGAAAAAAAAAACAAAGTAAGTAAATATGCACATCGGCAGCTTGCATTTCAAATTCTTATGAATTTACACCTAAACTAGAAAGGATGTTTGGTTAACACCAAAACTTCACATAAAGAAAAATGAATCCAAATTTTTCTTTTTTTCAACTTCTCTCCTTTCAATTTTTCATCTGATAAAATTTCCTGCCACTACAAAACAAAAAAGACACAATTTTATGTATAGGCATTAAATAACAACAGACTTATCAAAATTTCTTTTCCATAAAGATTTCAAATATTTCGGATGCTTTAAATAATATTTCTTAAATATGTAAACATGAAAAGTAAATATCACAAATTTCTGAGGAAAACCATTTAGGTATAGATAAAATACATAAAATAAAAAAATGAATTCATAGCTCCAGTATGCATCATACACCTAAGTAAAACCCTTTCAAGGGGAAAACAAATGAAAAGAATCTTATAAAGCTCAGACATTTTTTTTTTCCTATCTTACCACCTGGTTTTGCTCTAGGTTTTGTACTGCACATTTCTTTCTCTTTCATCAGTGATGAAATTGTCTCCATGAAAAGTTGATAAGTTGCTTCATTTTATTTATTAGGGGCTGTTTATTTCCATGTGGGTAAAATGTTCAGGG